>JASAND010019223.1:0-48294 GCA_030248195.1 Trissonchulus latispiculum
CTCAGCCTTTTCAACTTTCAATCTAAAACCAGTGCTTACCAGTGCTACCTTTTGGAGCCCTAAAATCATACAAAATACAGTCTTTTATTTTGTCCGTAGCACTACATATGTGCATACATCTTACGGCCTAAAAATGAACATGCCGTATACTCTTTCATGAGCAGAGATAATTATTTCGGCACCACTTGAATTTACTTATTTCCAACCGGTTGTTATATATTACATCACCAAAACAGGGGGAAGGATTGTCCATTTGTCCGCAATTTGGTCAAGTATTTACAAGGCAGAATTTACCCACCATTTTTAGAACTAGTTCCTATCATTAAGAATACAGGCATTTTTTCATTGTCCGATAATTAACGCATAATTATCCCGTGACGAGATGTTGCTCCATGGACAGAAGCTGAATTAGAAAGCTGAGATTTGGCTCTATGCAGGGTTTCAGGGTAAACATGTAGTCGTGGGCCTCGTTTAGAGTCCAAGAAAACCGCCACATTAGATAGGCCAGAATCACAATCACTGACCGCGATAGGCCGGCGTGGCAATGAACCAGTACGGCTTGTTTCTGCTGGCGAGCTTCGTCTAAAATACAATTTTAAAAATTTTAATAAAATTTAAAATTGGAAAATTTTAAAATTTAAGAAACTCTGGTCGAAGTCAGTACTGTTGTGCTTACTGTTGGTTGTGGGTCCATTTTAGTTTGTGTAGCCTACTACATACTAGGTTTCTAATTTATATGCTGGACATTTCGATAGCGGATAACCTCAAATAAAATTAAAAATTTGGAAATTCAAATTTTAAAATCTTAAATTTCTAAGTGTGCGGTGATTTGAGCAAACTTTTACAAGCTTTTTGCCTCCGCACTATTTCAATTTCTCTAATTTTTAAAATCCCGATTTTTGGAGAAAAAGTCAGAATCTAAACTTCAATAGATAATTTCAATTTCTTAAAATCTAAATTTTGGGAGAAAAAGTTTGAATCTAAATTTCAATAGATTATTTCATAGCAGGAAATCCACTAAGTGAGTAAGCTTTTTCAAATTCAGCTTCAGATGGCTCAACGGTTGTCCCTCTGTTGGGTCACCTTCTTAACCCGTTTTTGTTTTTCAAATAGTTTTTCTAATTTCTCGCTATCAAGACTTTCATCTAAAGGCTCTCCAACCGTTTATTTAAAAAATTCTTAAATTTTAAATAAAAATCTTCAATTAAGCTTCACACTGTTACAATGTTTACCGGTTACCATTAAAAATACATAAGCTATAATTACCATTAATTACCACTAATTGTTAGGTTATTAAACCTTCAATTACCATTTAAAAATATTAAAAACTTACTGATAAATTTTATGATTTCAACAAGTCTATCCAGAGATACGTCATTCCAGTTGTCCAAAATGGGCAATCGTTTGTACTTGAAGGTCGGGTCATGGGAGTAGAAATTGTTCACCTCTTTGGTAACATTAACAATATGATAAATCCTGAACTTCTCCAACTGCTTATGATTTCCTGCGTTTCTGGCATCTCCAATATAAAGATAGGGCAAAACTTTTAGCGGAGGCCCCAGGAATTGGGGTTGGGCTAGGATTTTTCGGGGGCACAGGTCACTGGTGGTGGCTTTTAGGGTAAACCTAGGGGGTCGGGTGCTAGGTGCCATTTTATTCAGAGCAAAAAGTTAACTTTAACCTTTTCAGAAGGGAAATCAGCTTCTCAGAGAGCTTTTCTTTCCGCACTACGGGTAGGCTTCAGGGATTTAAGTCTGAGCTAAGTCGAAGTTATATACCTTTTGAGCGCCTTCGTCCCTAGGGCGTTAATGGACACGAAGTTGCCTACCTAACACATTTTTCGAGTAATTATAGCAGTTTTGAAGGCGCAAAACGGCAAGATTTCTCTCTCTCCCCCTACTACAAAAGCGCCTTAATGAGTGTTTAGCTTAAAGCTAACCGTAGGCGTAGAGAAGAGTGTAAGGCTTATTAAGCCGTAGCGGAAGGAAAACCCGACATGAATCAAACTTACGTAAAATAGGCTCTTTCTGACCAATAAATGCTGAAGTGGGTGTCAGTCTACGCTTAGGTTTGTCATAAGTTGATTCTGGAAGCTTTTTGTCAGGATAGCTGAAACCCTTAAACCTCAAAAACAATGACTAATTTGTGACAAAGAAAACTATATGTGGAATAAAAAGAAAAAAACGAAATAGGTAGTTACTGAAAAGTAGGTCTTCATCATAAATTTGACTTCTTTAGGAGTTTTAAAAATCGGGTAGCTAGTCAGATTAAACGTTTTTCTGTTAAATAATACTTCCTCTAGGCATTTTACACCCCCATTTTCGTGGGTTTCCGAGGTGAGATTCTGCATTTGATGTGAAACTACGAAAACAATCATTAATTGTAAGATAATTGTTTTGACACAAATGAGGCCGTAGAATTACCGTACCACGCAGTAGCCTAGGCGTATATTGACGTAATACGGCTTCTTTGGGGGAAGTGCTGCACTGGCCAATTAGTGATGTAGCCTAATTAGTGCTCATGTAATTGCAGCAAGCATAATGAGCAACGTAGGCAACTGTGACTTCAACCTTTTGAGGAACTTTTAGGTAACAGCACCGTTTGTTTGGCTCGGAGCCAACTTTTGGAACATCTAAAGTTTTTCTTGCAAACTTCTATCGCCTTTCAGATATAAACTGTTTGTATCCTTAAAAAGGCTAAAAACTCTTAAATTCCTGCTACTCTATCTAACAGTCACTCAGCGAAGTTGACTGAAGTTTATGGCTTATTACTGTTGACAAATTTTTACAAAACCGGCCATTTTTACGCACTGGATTCAATTTTCTTGGAGTTTGTTAAGGATGTATCTCCGAAGTTGCTTTTACCAAGAGTACATAATGATAAGAGTATGACAAGCGTCACACTCTATGCAGTGACGGGCAAAACTATGCTATGCTCGCTATCGGCTGACCCCCCCCCCCACGAATTGACCCCCTCTCGCTCCGCCCCTACATGGGTACGTTGCCCAAACGGGGGTCGCTCACTGCTTTGCATAATCAACAGGGGCCCAATTTGGGGAGGGGGTTTAAGCGTGTATGTTTAACACTTGTATGTAGAAAACATGCTAGGCGAGTGAGTGACCCCCGTTTGGGACTATGTACCCATATAGGGGCGGTGTGAGAGGGTGTCAATTCGTGGGGGGGTCAGCCGATAGCGCGCATAGCATAGTTTTGCTCTTCACTGCATAGAGTGTGACGCTTGTCATACTCTTATCATTATGTACTCTTGCTTTTACGAAGTTCCCTCCCAGGTATGCGCCAGGAATTCCAGCTTTTGCCCTTGGTGATGTTGTGAGATCTTTGATTTTGCCTTTGATCTGTCGATCTACTGATAGTGTGTAGTCGTAGTGTAGTTGCTAACAACGGTGAAACTTGGATTTTTTTATTTACTTATGTTTTCGCATTTGTTGTTGTTTAGGTAGACCGTGCCTATACGATTCAGTGCTTCTACATGGAGGCGGACAAGACAGTGTCGACGGAGCTGGAGGTGTCCATGCTCACCACCGGGTTCCAGACCCAGGTCGTCCCCATGCCCATCTGCAGATACGAGATCCTCGACGGGGGACCCGACGGACCCATCATTCAGTCAGTGCTAAGTAACTCCTTTGTAAACTCATATTGCATTTTACATCGTGTCTTTCTTTTCTTTTTTTTCTTGTTTTAGATTCAACTATCAAGCCACACTACTGTTGAGACTGGAAGAGTGCTTGAAATTGAGGAATGAAAAATAATTTAAAACAGCCCAGAACTTAAGTTCATCCCTATCTTAAAGGTTTTAGCTATTTTTAACTCATACCCATCTTTTTTGCATATGTGCGTGCGTATGTTGCTGCAGGTATGCGATTGTGGGTCAGGCGGTGTACCATAAGTGGACTTGTGACACGGAAACCGTGGACACCTTCTGCATGGTCGTTCACTCGTGCTATGTGGATGACGGCGCTGTAAGTACTACCAAGAGTTTATACTGGGAAAAGTAGACTAAAGACCGCGAATTGAATAAGGATACAGTATATGCTTGCAGCGGTGTATTAATGTCGAAATCTCGTGGGTGGTACCGGTTATCATTGTTAACCATGTGTTTATATACGTTTGAACTAAAACACATCTGATTGGCCAAGCTTATGCCGAAAATATTTTGCAGGGGTATAGCTTAGCGTTATTAGCCTAGTGTTAACATGTGGATGAACTAAAGGTGTACCTGTGGACACGCTTACAAAACTTCTTAGAAAGTGCCAGCTTTTCTTATGCTTCAGGGAGATCGAGTAGAACTGATTGACAGTCTTGGCTGTGGTGTGGACCGCTATCTGCTTCAGAATCTGGAGTATCTCACAGATCTGATGGCAGGGCAGGAGGCCCATGTCTTCAAATACGCCGACCGGCCTCAACTCTTCTTTCAGTGTCAGATCACCATCACAATTAAGGTTGTCATTAAGGCTGCTCCAATTTCAGTTTCAGTTTTAGTTTCATTCCATAGAGAAGCTCATACTTTTTCTGCGACTCCAACTGTGTCTAAAGCAAAAGGTCACCGGTTTGCGTCCCATCAGTAGTTTGAATTTTTGCGGATGTACTGTGTACTGACTTGGGTTAGAGGATGTCACTATTAAAATGGAAATGTGTCTAATTGATATTACTGAATTTATGTTTTGCATCAGGAAAATGAGGTAAACGCGGGCCAGCAGGCGGATCCACGAAGGATACAAGGCAAAGAAGAAATAATGAAAAACGCCTGCCTGCAGTCACTAAGGCCGAAGTTTTAGTCCGAACAGGAGAGAGCCAATGTGAGCGCTCTTACCCAGAGAGAACTAGTCTCTGGAGCTCCTGCCTGGTTGTCCCAGAAGGACAGCCAGCTCGGTTCTAGCTGTGCTGCAACATAGCCAGAGAAGGTTTTATCAAAACGTCTCTGACTGTGCTATGCACAGAAAGAGGACTGCAGTGGCCCGCGGATCTCCGTAGAGATATAAACAGCATTTGCATCAAGAAAATGAGGTAAACGCGGGCCAGCAGGCGGATCCACGAAGGATACAAGGCAAAGAAGAAATAATGAAAAACGCCTGCCTGCAGTCACTAAGGCCGAAGTTTTAGTCCGAACAGGAGAGAGCCAATGTGAGCGCTCTTACCCAGAGAGAACTAGTCTCTGGAGCTCCTGCCTGGTTGTCCCAGAAGGACAGCCAGCTCGGTTCTAGCTGTGCTGCAACATAGCCAGAGAAGGTTTTATCAAAACGTCTCTGACTGTGCTATGCACAGAAAGAGGACCGCAGTGGCCCGCGGATCTCCGTAGAGATATAAACAGCATTTGCATCAAGAAAATGAGGTAAACGCGGGCCAGCAGGCGGATCCACGAAGGACACAAGGCATTAATCATAAAGAAATAATGAAAAACTTCTGCCTGCAGTCACTAAGGCCTTAGTCCGAACAGGTGGCTCTCTCCTGTTTGGACTAAGGCTTTTGCCTTAGTGATAGCAGGCAGGCGTTTTTTATTATTTCTTTATGAATTCATGTCTTGTATAGCTGAATTACCTGTTCTTACCAAATATACTTCAGACATTCTGCTGCGCTAGCTGTCACCTGAACTGAAACTGAAACTGAAACTGAAATTGAAATATTATTTTTAGGAACCCGAAGACGCCTGTCCCCTACCACAGTGTTCGGATCCGTTGCGTCGGAAGCGTGAAGCGTCAACGATTGACAGGATGAAGGGTGAAAGAATTAACATTGACGTTTTGACGAGCGTTGACACTCTCTTTGCAACCGGGTCAGGCAACCTTGGATTAGACTTAAATCAATCTAAAGATGATTTCCGGAGATCAATTGATCAGTTTGGTCATTGCTTTATTGATCTGCCTACGGCAATCACCATTTCCATAACTGTATCCTTGGCAGCTGTGCTGTCGTTGTGTCTCAGTCTCAGTTTATGCAAACCGCAATACATTTGTTCTCGGCTTAGATGACTCTTGTAATAAAAATGCTCGTGTACAGTTACGTACTGTTTTATTCTAAGTAAAACGTTTGTACTTCAAGAAAATAAGAGTCTTCTGCTGAAGAGATTAATATGATATTTTCGCACAGATATTTAAGGTGGTAAAGCAAAATTAAAATCTTTTAACTTCCTCTTTAACTGGAAAGAGAATTTTAATTTTATTTAATTTCAAAAAATGTTCATATTTTCCATATATTTCGTCTTCCACAACCCTATGAAAAGAGTGCAAGTGTTGAAACAAATGCAGTTTATATCTGATCGCGATGGATGCATTTAACTGCATATACTGCAATGTTTATAAATAACTACATTAATCAATGAATTAACTACATTAATCAATTTATTAACTACATTAATTTAGTTTTTGTGGGTGATTGAGTTGCAACATATTAATCTAGTTGTTTCTGAACACCGGAGTCAATGTTTTCAGCTTTGATGACACAAATCAGCATACAAAAATCTAAAAAACATTAATTTTTACGGTTTACTAGAATCTTTTAGTCTGTCGGTCAATCTGCAATTCTGTATTTCCTTGTCAATCAAACCATGAATACTGTTCAATAACAGACTTTTAGCCATCTAGAAGTTATTCTTCTGTCTGAGTTGGTTTGACATGGCGTCCCATGAACAGGATCGTTTTGGTGGGATTGTGCTGAATAACGTAAAGGAACGGATGATCGGCAAGAAATTGCGGTCGAGGGTTGATTTCCGCGGACACCTTTACGAACATGAACGCCGTGGCAGCTGCAGCTTCGGTGCCCTCTTCGTTTACCTAAAAATAAATAAAAATATATAAAATATATATAATATGAAAAATACTAACATCTCCTAGCAGTAAGTGAAGGGACAGAAAACTTCAGGGGAGAATTGCATTAAATTTGGTAAAAAATTGCTTCGCGAAACAGTCGGAAATTGGAAAATGACCAGCCAATTTGCCATGATCAATTTTTCAGCGGTCAACCTTCGAACATCATTGATAGAACAGCATTCTCCCAAGGCATAACATCCTACTAAAAGGCCTAGTTTCAGTGGCCACTATTTAACATCAAATCTGGCTATATTTGAAAAGTTCTGGCAATTTACACTCACATATATGGAATCCACGGGGAAGGGACGTTTAATCTTGAAATATTTTTACTATACTGTTGGACTAACATGCGGCAATAATTCCTTTTTTGGTGACTTTATACCCGATATTAAGTGAAAAGTGTAAGAACTTTTAAAATGTGGCGAATTCGCTGTTCCTGAGACAAGTGGTTGCAGTAGGAAGTAAAAACTTGAACCAAATTGCCTTCAAGCGAATGCTTATTATGCGTAGAGTACAGCCATACATATTTCTGTATTTTTGTCAATCGTTCGGCACTAAAGAAAAAGTAATGACAGCGTGTTTTTCAGGGTTGTATAATGATCATAATAATCAAATTTTCAAAAATCCAGGCTTTAAGACTCGCCAAAAATCCATCACTCAAAGAAATCACATTTATGGGTATGTAATGAAGTTGCTTTGATCTGAATTAAAAATTGCTTTCTTCTTTGTCCTGGTTCAGCTTAGTCGGTTAGGGTCCTGTAGCAACTTAATCCTTTACACGGAGGGTCGGCGCGTCTGCTGGGAGTAGCAAACTTAGACACAGGATGCCCAAAAGGTGGTTTGTCCAGAAATGGGTATCCTTGTAGCCAACCCGGATGGGGTCCTGGTTGTGAGTTCGTTTGATGGATAGGGATGGAGAGGTAGAGACAAGCGGGGTCGATGCCTGTCTTTCTTGAGACTGGATTAGTATCAGTTCACAACAGTGAGTTCTGATATATATCTTGATAGACTGATCAAGATATACTAGTGGATAATTCTTCTCGGTTTCCTTTGATGATCAGGGATTGGGATCTCCAACTCGAGATCCTTAACTTACTTGTCTAGAGGGGAAAAGGTTGATCCTGATCCAACGGCTTTGTCCAGTGTATGTGTGTGCACCCTAGGTCAAACACTTGCTGAGGCACACTTAAATTTATTAAGAATTAATGTAATTCTCAACAATTACAATGATCAACAATTACAATGGTTATATAAAAAATAATAACAATAAACTGTGATTATAATACTATAGGCAATAGGATAAATTAGACTACAGGATACAATTCTAACGATACAGAATACAGGTTATAGGGTCGCCAGAGTTGCCAGTTCCAAACATAAACGTTTAATTATTTTGAGTTGCGGGACAAGACTTCAGATTATGACTCTTCACTATTACTTCTTCTTCTTCTTCTCTCTCTCTCTGTACTAACAACCTCAACTACGGTATCCTACTGCTAAACTCTGTGCTTCCCCTATATGCTTGTGTTTGTGCGGTCTATCTCTTTATCAGTCCTTTAAAACAAGGACAACACTATCAATTATAAATAAAATAATAATAATAATAATAATTAGTGATAATTAATTCGGTACACACAGACAAATTCCGGTCCTTGGGTGAGCCCAAGAATGCTGTTCCAATCTCCTACAGCGGAGCACACAGCGCACTGTTCCCGGATGCTATTCGGAAAACCTGAGGGGTCTAACACAGGGGACGGTCTGGTTGGGGGAATGCCTGGTACGGTTATATAAACAACTTCAACAATTAATTAATTTAATTTATTAAATTATCTTCCTTTAGATCTTCCTGAGTTGTTTGACTCTTTAGCACAGATCAAAGGGGAATTCCCACCCAAGCAGAGCAAGAAGAGCGAAAGCAGAAATCATCTTTTTAAGTTGGTAGATTAAAATAAGGATTAGGTTCTCCTGTTTAGGTTTTAGGTCCCACGCTAGATTCTGGTGCTGCACTTGTACTCGTCTCCGCCTTAACCGTTCCGCAATAGTAGTCCGAACCGGTTCTCAAAGTACCTTATGAAGCTGATTCTGAGCCAATCAATTATCCAATATCTGTGTCCTTCGCTGGACTGACTACGAGCAATCTGACCAATAAATAATCACTGAGAGATCCAAATTACTGACGAGCTGAGCTGAACTAGATTCAGGCAGGAGACTGGTCTGGACTTCCGCACCTGAATCAAATGGGTTAAAACCCATTAGTTACACAATTATGGTGCGGGATTCGAACCCAGCAACCATTACTCACTTACTGGCTTTCTGAGATTAAAACTGAACTTGGGAAACTCAAGCTAGTCACAATAATCGAAATTCCTGACATTTTGATACAGAATTGGGAAAATTCTAACACTTAATCAAGATTCTGGAGATATTTTAATAAAAATGCTGTTTTTGAGCAATTTCCTGCAATCCCATGCAGGAAATTGCGATAAAGATGTAATTTTACTTCATACCTTCCGTTTTTGTACTATTCCAGGTTGGAACACCAAGATTAAAGTAGATCCATAATTTGTAATGGTTTGACACTAACTAGGTAATTTGTGGTTATTCTTATACTTGCATAAAACAATCATATAATTTCATAACAGTATCAAAACATTTGGGGCCCTTGTTCTGGCCCCAGAGTTCAGGGCAGTAACAACTCCCTGTAATTGAAGTATTCCATGATTTGAAACTAGAATAGTAAAAGATAAAAAAGGTTGGTTTGATTAGAAGATGGTTCATTTTACCCTATCCATATTTCTTACGTACTTATTTATTATTTCTCTATTTCAGGTATACCATTAATTATTAAGCAACACCATACGAGATTATTGATTTTCGATGTCAATTATTGCCATTTGGGAGTAGTTGACGAAACCTGGATTAATACTAAACGTGAACATTGGTACGGTTGATTTTCCAACCGTACTAGCTATTGGGTAACCTGGGTTTGTTACTCCTGGCTTTAGATATGGTGCAAATGTGAAACAGCACCTACTCGTGATTGTAGTCATTATCACAGGCTAAACACAAACTGAACTTAATTGACTAAACTAGAAATGGCAATAATGACCTTTACTTATTTTGGAAATAAACCAACAATACCTTAATTAGAGAGTTACTATTAATGCTATCCTTACGTAATGCTGCTACACCTATTGCGCATGGCAGATTTGCAACTGTAGTCATTATTAGGAGCTAATTACTAACAGGATTTGACCTAGCTAGTTGGTATTGGCTATAAATACATTTGCTTCATTTGGAAATAAATTGACAGTGTGCATAACCGAAGAACATAGTACTTCTGAGTACAGAAATTATTTTGACACGAACCGCATTTACTAACACAAAATCAGCAATTTGTATAATCCCTTTTTATGCGATTCGTCCGCACTCTTGATACAGAGTAACTTACGCGGACGAATCGAGGATCTCCCAATATGGACTGCCGCGAGCCTAATACGAGGTCCTGGTGACCTTAGATTCTCGTGCTCATACCTCATTTGCATATTTCCTATTGTAACCTAAAACCTAAGTTGCTTACGTAATTCCGCACTTGCAACTTTCGGACATGCATACAAAACTTGGTTGCCTTATTTTCCTGCATACTACCTAAGTTTTGGGATGATTTCGGTACTTCGCACAACCCACGCATACAGGCAGTCACTATACATTTAAACAATCGTACTTCAGGCTATTATGGTCGATCGTATCATACAAACTGTAACATCCACGTACACCTTACACAGTTCAATACTTAACTACGTAAACTTATTTCCTAGCTAAACAATCTCTAACAGCAGTTACACAAACATTTGGACTATTAATTAATGAACATTCACGCTACACTTGTACACCATTTAGACTAGAATACACTCATATCAAACTCTAGATACATTCGTTCACATGAACCACAAACATACCTTTCTCCTGCTTAATATCTGAGTTCTCGTTCACTCGACGGTGCTCGCAACCTTCGTCAAACAGAAGGAGTTTCCGCGAGTCACAACACGCATATATACGATCACGTAAGTTCACACGAAAATCATTCATACACTCATACACACGCAATCATACAATTTCTTAGCTAATCGTTACTTAACTGTTCCTAACTACCAACCTAGTTACAACTGCAAATACGACAATTCCTGATACTAGCTACAACTAATGTTATTAATCTCTTAGTGAATATTTTTAAATGTAGTCTAATAATATTAACTACTAATTTTCGGAACTTTGTGAAAGTTTTGGTGCGAGTTTTAATGTTTTAAAAACTCGACTTTTAGCGCAGAAGTTTGAGAAGTTTGTAGTATTTTGGAAAGGCATTTTGAGAATTTTATGAAAGCCATGTGAGTAATGATTGCCAAGCAATCATTACTACAAAAACTACTACAACACATTAATATTAAAACATAGACAGTTGGGCAGGGAAGCCGGTCATTCCCTTTTAAAACTTCTCAATAATTAATTAAATAAAACAACTCATAGCTTTTAGAATTCGGATTAGACGTCCTAGATTTTTGAAGACCTATGATTTTGTAACCGACCTAAGGCTGAAATAAAAGGCATAATACAGAACAGTAACATTTCGGGATTAACTGCGCCTGGATTAACAATATGGCCGGCAACTCCTAGTTGCCGGCTGTGGGGAATGAACCTTAGAACTAGCTCATATTCTTCTGAGGGTCATACTTTTGAAGACCCGCTAACTCATCTTAAGGAGGTGGGGTCCCACTCATTTTTCCCAGAAACTGCAAAATATATTACCCTTTCCTATAAAAATAAACTACGATTCAAAAATCGTGGCTTGACCGAAAGTTTAAATGAAAAAGATAACATGAAAAGAAAGGTGGCTAGGCAAATCTCAAGACCCCCATCACACAGGAGGAGTTTACATGAGCTGCCTTCTAAAGGGAAATCATAAAAACAAGAAGTGAAATGATAAATAAGGGACAAAACTCAAGACCTCCATCGAACAGGAGGGGTTTACATGAGCTGCCCCAAAACAAGAAATCATAAAATAAAATATAGAAATAAACTAAAATTGGCCTTGGGCCCACTCATGCTAGAAAACTGAAAATTGGCCTAAAGGCCTCGCATCAAAAAGGTAAAAAGTTATGCCCGTAGGCTCAAAAAAGGCATATAAAAGTTTGGCCCGAAGGCCCATATAACATAGAAAAGATTGGCCGAAAGGCCCAAAAAATACATGTATAAAACTTGGCCCGAAGGCCCCAAAATAATAAAAGTGATGGCCAAAAAGTGGCCTTTATTTTACTCCTAGTTTTTTCCTCGTTTCAAATCTTGGCCGGGCATAGAAAACCCATTTGGCCCTCAGTTTGTGTGTGTTCGCTGGTTGATCTCAACTTTCTTTTCTAGCCCGAAGGCTAGAAAAGTCCCTAGATTTTTAGCCTAACCTGGGAGGGTGTGTTTGTTCTCCGTGCCAAAACTCTGGCACACAGCGGAGACACACCGAGAGGAGGGGGGAAAAAGCAACCTCCTAAGGTTGCTGCTCAAGCGAACACTGAGCTTTGGAAAAATTTTGGGACCGAGCTGACAGCTATCTGACAGCTCGGTGACAGGTCATTAGTGCGGTTTGCGGCGGACTTTGCTTTGTTTTTAAGGCAAAGCTTCTAGAAAGTTCTAGAACTTTCTAGAAGCTCGCCACCTTTAACATTGGCAGACTAGGGGCTTGCCAGCGGGCCAGTCCGCTGAGCCTGAAATTAATGAGATTTTTAAATTATTGCCCCTACAACTGACCCTTTTTTGATAAATTTTGGGTGCTGAAATCTGGCGAAATTTTGTGAAATTTTGGTTAACACGTAAACATAACCAAAGGGGCCAGATTTAGCTTAAATTTTCAACCTTACCCAATTTTCTCAAAATTGGGCTTAAAATTCATCATATTTTGTACTATATTTGAAAAAATTAATATTAAGTCGGGATATTTTACCTAATTCGGATGTCTGTTTTATATTCTCCTTAGTTTAACAGGTCCTTGTTTACTGGACCCCTACTTTGAGTTTTGAAGCCAACTTCTGCCAGTAAACAAGGGACGCTGTTTGCTGGCCTTAGCGACAATTGCTCCTCATTGCTGGACTTTCTATGTCCTCACATGACTGAGGCTAGGGGAGCAATTGTAACAAGAAATATATATAAAAAATGATACGTAATTTTCTGTGAAATAAAATTTACATTTTCGTAATCTACGTACTTTATTTAGTATAACTAGCTACTTCCATCAAAATCAAACAATTTGGGAGGAGGGTAAGCCCCCTCCAAACTAGTATATCTACGTAAAAGTGTATACTAACTTTGAGGAAAGGCGAGTTTCTACGCTGGCCTTTGGCCAGCCTAAAGGACACTTGAGGACACTCAGAGATGTAGAACATAAAGAAGGATGTTAGGGCACCTGTTACCTATGTAGCAATTAAGGACCAATTAGGGCCCAATTAAGCATTTAACACAAAGGTTTTTAAGGAGGCCAACTTTAAGACACTCCTTTTGAAGAAGCGAGATTACGAAAGGAGAAGTAATCTCACTAAGACATTTTAGTTTATAACTTGCTTAATTTTGGGAGTTAGAAAGTGGGAATTAGATTTTCGGAATCAGGAGAAACTCGCCTTTCAGATGAGCCTAAGTTATATTTTCACCTAAAATTAACCAAATTAGCTAATAACTACTAAATTAACACTAATTAACCTATATTACATTATACCAACACCTACTTAACTAATTATTACTAGAATTTGAACCATCTTCTAACAATTTGGCTATTTCTAATGACTTTCAGTACTACACTCTTTATTGGTACTTAAATTCCAAACTTTGAGGACATAAAAGATCCTTTATTTCTCTAATAAAAATTGGAGAGCATCCTTACAGCTGTTTATTAGGCATTTCCGACCGGGAAATAGGGGAATTGAAAGTCCTATCTCGGACTTAATAAGAGTAACTACTCTTTCGACTGGAATTCGTGAATCAGTGTTAGTAACGGGGGTTAGTACGATTAATAATTGTTTAAGCTTCCATCATTGGTTAATACTAATCTCTTGATCAGTTCATGTTTACCGCGTGTTTGATTTCTTTTTATTGTCAATTAATTAATACTTGAATCTAAAATCTTAGTCCCTAATTGAGTAATAGTAATTTGAACTCGGCAACTCTGGCAATTTGGAATAAGACATAACAAAATACATTCAACAACTTAATCATTAATTCCAATCAGATCAATCATTATTAAGCCGGTACTCGTCATTTCCTTTATACTGATGGATTCACTTCTTCATATGATTTTTTATTCACCATTTAGATCTTGAAATTCACTTTTTAACCTTTGTGAAACTCCTTTCATTACAACCTCCACAAGAAAAATGGCTGATATTTTAACTAGGGGGGAAAACCAAAATACTTAAAAAAATTCTCCACTGAATTATCATATCATTAGCCTTCACTTCATAAACTGCATGATCATAATTATGTTAAAGACTGATAAAGGTATCTGCGTTCTGTGCATTGCGTTCTAGTCATACTTATTATTCTTGTCTATTCTTCATATTACTAATCAATACTTGATCATTATTATATTTCTTGTGCATTCACGCCTACGTTAGAGTTCACTAATATCTCTGTGATTACTGTCCTTCTTAAATCTGAGTCTTACTTACTTGCTTTAGGTGGGGTCGACCTTCTATGGGTCCGTTCCGCAACCACCTCATATACCTAATTTGCATATCTTCTTCAGGTGGGGTCGACCTTCTGTGGGTCCGTTCCGCAACCACCTCATATACCTAATTTGCATATCTTCTTCAGGTGGGGTCGACCTTCTGTGGGTCCGTTCCGCAACCACCTCATATACCTAATTTGCATATCTTCTTCAGGTGGGGTCGACCTTCTGTGGGTCCGTTCCGCAACCACCTCATATACCTAATTTATCTTCCTTTCCTCCATCATATTATTCTTTTAACTCTAAACTAAATTCCTTCTATCACTAGATTATCTTAATTACAACTGCCTAACTCGGCGTTGTCCTTCGGCGTCAGCCTAACTCGGCTTCGGCCCATGCTCCTCCTAACTCGGCGAGCATCTTTCATTATTCCTTTACTATTCGTCTTGTCCCTCTTTCTTAAAGTCAGAAATGAATAAAAAATATCGATTATCACTTTAATTCTTTCCGTTTCACGTTATTCCAAACAATTCACAAAATGTTACAAGAATTATCAATAGTCAAATCAATATTAACATCAATTCCGTACATAACAACTCTCTATGATCCATTAGCTCAAAATTCTGTTTTAACTCATTCCTTCATCTTTTATCTCTATTTTCCAAAGGATAACCGATAACAGTATATACATACAACACCGCACACTATTAACATAGTAGACTATAGGATACTAATCTCTACATCCTTCTCGTATCTGCAATTATTAAACCATTTTTTATAGAAATATGATTCCCTCAATTAGTTTGTCAACGAACTAGATTATGCCCGACTTTACCAACGATCTTCATTTTGAATGCAATTGATCCCGGCTGTAATCATACATATAAAATGACAGTGTTAATACTATACACATTAATCCGACGTAATAAAAACAATATACACAAATCACTAAACCTATACACAGTGCAAGGATTCCTAGGTACTAACCGTTTAGTGATACAGTAAGACAATCATGACATAAACACGCAATACAACAAAAGAATCATTAACATACATGCATCATTTTCCAGTTAACTATTAGTAATTTCATTTTCTTTAGTGTATAAGATTCCAAACCAGGAGACTCTCTAAACATGAGGTTAAATACTTCATCTCTTCCCATTTACATTACTTTGCCAGAATGATCCGTTCACCCACCAAAACTACAATTACAGTACAATTCAAATACTAGTACTAATTCACAAACATAATCCACATTCTACATGTACGAGCACAATTATAATATACAAGTAGGTATTCTTTACAGCTTTCTATTTTAAACAAAATCTTTTTGGTAGTTTTATATATTAAAAACTTCAAATAGGTTAAAATGATCATATACAAACTAATAGTTATGTACAAACTACAGTAAACAATTAACACACATAAATTTTTTGGCATTTTTCTAATTATGCTCCCTTTTTTTTTGTATTTTGCTGTTAACGTTATTCTTTTTTAGACTTTCTCTTAAAATTTTTTCACTCTTATTTACATTATCGTCCAATCATATCATGGGGGACACCGTTTAGGGGGACACCGTTTATCGGTCATAGGGATCATAAGTGAGGATTTCATGTAGATAGTCCTCCATGTACTCTTCCTCGAGAGGGGATTCCAATTCCCGCTCATCAACGGATTCCCGGATGGCGCGGGCTTTCTCATGGGCAATTATTTTCAATTCCCCAATCTGCCTCCAATATTCGATCACAGGAATGATTCCTGCGTCGAGGCAGCTATCCAGAGCTCTTAATTCCCGCTGGATGTAGGCGGGCACATCATCTCGCCATTCCTCAGGGAGGAGGGGGGCTTTGATATCCAAGGGGGGAAGGGGATCCAGGTCAGGGTCGAGCTCTCCGGGAGCAAGACGATATAGATCCTCCTGGGTCGGCTCATTCGGCTCGAGAAGGGCATTGAGCCGGGTCATCAAGGGATCGTCTGGAGGATCATCCCTAGGTGACGGGAGGTCCTCGGGATCAGGATCCCCATCAGCTGGCGTCCGAACCTGGGTGTTTCCGTTTCCATTCCTTTCCTCATTCCGTTCCTCCCCAGCAAAAAATGGGTAGTTTTCCGACTGGGGGGAGGAAGGTGTGGAAGTTGTGGGCGCTTCAGTAGGCGGTCCGTCAGGGCGATGTAGGGTTGGATAGGGGGCGTATTTGCCGTAAGGAGGGTCAGGGTAGAGCGGGCGCTCTACCCGGAATCGAGGGTGGTTAATGAGGAGAATAATATCCTGTCTAAGGTCCTCTAATTTTCGCAGGAGGAGGGCCTTGTCCGCGGGAGTATTTCTTTCCAGATTGATCTGGATCAAGAAATTTCGGAACGCGGATTGTATTTCGTCATGCGGAGTCATACCAGGCGTGGGCCTGATAGCATTTTCAAACTGAATTTGAGTGTCTCTGAGCCGGAGACCGGCTTGATCCATGCTGGATTTATAACGCGGATGCTGTGCCGCGGCAGGGTATTTCTTCAGTTCAGAGTACATCTGTAGTAGATGATCCACCCTGTAGTATTCCGGTGTGTGGAATGGGTGGTCATTTAGATCCCGCAATTGGGTATATTTCCCCACGGAATGGGGGACCTGGACAGGGCAATTTGTGGCAGCTTTGGGCTCTCCGAATCCAGCAAATGGGGTATTGCATTGTGGACAAACGTCCACCGTCGGTACAATGGGGGCCACGGTAACCGGGCGGAATCCCACAAAGGGGACATTGGGACGGGGCACAGGGGCCCTGTGTCTGATCGGTTGACCAGCCAAACATGGGATAGGGACACGAAGTCCCGGTAATACCATTGGGTTCCTGAAGGCTGGATTCTGCCCAACAGCCATAAGCGGGGAATAGGACCTGGGAGCCAGAGAATCGGTGGGATTGCTGGACATCGTTTCTTTAGTTCCTGAAATTAAGGCACCACATGAAAATTTGAACCAAGTATTAACATCGACTGCTTCATCTGGCGTTATGTATGCGTCCGGACGTAACTGCTCAATAACATAGCGTGTTGGAGTTTAGCAGTAGGTTATCACTGGAGGTAGATATGATTGGCGATTGATAACTATCAATTTTTAGTTCATCACTTTTTTGTCGATAACTATCGATTAAATTATCTCTAAAGTGGAATAACTATTCCAATTACCGATGCAAGATTACATAATTCGCCGTATACAAGCAAGTATAATACATAAAGCATGCAACATACAGATATTCATGCACAACATATAAATTATATACACAAAATCACAGCCATAGTCCTGGCTTTCAATAGTATCTGGATCGCTTCTGAGCCGGGGGGCGTCGCTGATGAGGGGGGTAAAGCGACAAATCCATCAAATTAGGCAGGGGAGGCGAATCCCTCTGCTGCGGGAAACGAGCGCGCCTGTCGGGTTCAGGCGCTCTTCGAGGGACATGGGGACGGCTGGAAGTGTCCCGATTTCGAGGAGAGACGCTCCGGCGTCGTTTGGCCTGGGAGTAGCGCCGCGACTGAGAATAGTCCTGTTGTCGGCGAGGAGGGGAGCTGCTCCGCTTCTTCTGATGACATTCAGAGCAGACTGACGACTGAGTATCGGGAGGTGAGGGATGCCGCGGTTTGAAAATGGGAGAGTCCTTATGCGGCCTTTTCTGCTTGTAGGTGGCAAATGGCTGCCACTTTGAAGAGGGAGGGGTGAAGGCCTCCTTCACTCGCTGATGCGTTTCAGGCGCGAGGATGAAGGTCTGCTCGGTCGGGATTGCGACCGGATCTTGAGGTTTGAAGTGGGTACCATCCGATCTGATGGTATAGCAACCCCAGATTAATGAGGCCCAGGCAGGGTCACCCTTCATGATTTTGGTCGGGTTCGCAGAGGCAGGCACGTAAACGATGGTCGGGAAGGCCCGGACCATAGGGAAGGGCTCCTGGTATTTGGGCCCATTTCCTAAAGCTTCAGATAGCCTTTGAGCCTCCAGTTGGTAGATTGGTCCCAATCTTTCCTTCTCTCGAACTTCCTTGACGACGCTAATCTCCGGAACCACAAAGATCTTGGTCAGGATCGGAGAATAAATGGCGATGGCCACACGGTAGCATCGGGCGGGCGTGGCCATCATGATAGGCAATAGGAGTGGATCAGAGCATCCAGACTGCTCTTTGATAATATCAATAATCTGGTTGTTGCGAAGGGCGCAACCGCCAATCACAACAACTCTGGGAGTGGCCGGGTAGAGTCCCTCCGGGTCTTTGTAATACACCCGGTAGAACTCAAGCAATTGGCCCATGAAGTTGGTGGCCTGATGTTCCTCAGCCTTTTCAATGGCCCACAAATCAGCTCCTTCTTTTGAGGAGCGAAACTCCTCACAGCGGAGCTCAAGAAGCTCCTCTCCGATGCCCCAAAATCTATCACCTGTGGCTTCCATCAGGCGTCGATTTCCAGTTTCCATTAATTCCCTCTGGAAAAAGGGAATTGAATACTTAGACAGGAGAACACCTGCCATGACCAATACCTTGAATGGGAGGTGGGTGTTAGGGTACGGGAGGAGACACCCCAGCCGTACATTGTCCTTGGCTAATTTCTTGGCCTCCGAGGGCCTCTCATGACGGAGGACCAATTTCCCGATCTTGAAGGCGCCAGCCAGGTCTGCAATGACCGACTGATAGTGATTTTCGGCCGTTAGGCCGCTTTTTCTCAGATGTCGGATTTGAATCTGCTGGTGGTTGGCATCCTTTTCAGGGTGGCGCGCGAAATTCGAGAGGGTTTTAAATTCCTCCGAGTCACTTCTAAACCAAAGGAAGTCGCCAGGGCGGTCAGGTCTGTAGGGCAGTTGAAATACCCTAAGCTTCTTGAGCTGATCGATAGCACTCTGGTGCAGCTGAGCCTGGCTGAGATGATTCATCTGAAAACAAAGGATTAGTTTAACTTTCTGATATAGCACATAGTGGTATCTACCCTATTGTGCGTTACAAAACAAGTGAGGTGATCGGGTGGGGATTAAATGCTTCTGTGGTATTCCCACGGTCAGTGGATCCAGCTGTTATGATTTACCAACTACACGTTGGGGCTTCCAAATCTACTATGATAATACATAAGAAATTACCTATTTACATCATTGATCTTAATAATGGTTGAACAATTATAATAACATATATACAACATGCAAATATTATACTGTGGTGTGAAACGGAGGGAGTGACTCTCTCCCCTGGCAACTCTGACTTACATTACTTGACTAATTCATAAATAAGCAATTTCATGCACATGCAAGACAATTATAGCTTAATTTCTTTCACAATTCTGACTCTCGTTATTTTAACCAATTCTTAGTTAACACAGAACGTATCCATATACAAAATTCTGACATTTACATCCCTTTTTTTTGTATTATTTTTATTTTATTTTAAGAGCTTTATGTTTCTTTTTATGTGCTTTTCTTTGTTATCAGATGGGAACGAAATTGAGGATATAGTTACTTATGAAAATTCTTAGACAATATTTTTATTTGCGTATAATAATTTGTAAATGCTCGTTTTTGATTGCACGTTATGTTGTACTTTTTAGACCAAAATCAGTATTGAAATTAAATCTCTTACAGATAAAACCTAACAACATTCTTTTATTTCCTCAATCCTTCGTTCCCGGGGCAAGAACTTGTATTGAGTTCTCCCCCTTATATACAATTATTGATACATTATTTCTGTCCATAGGGTTTCTGGTACATTCGACCAGATCGCAAGACTGAGGACCATGAACGGATGTTTTCACGGGCGTGTGATGCTGCTTCCCGGTGTGGTCTGGGATCTTGACGTTCTTGTGACGGTCTGAAGTCCTGAGGTTGTTGTGACTGTACTGGGGAAGAGCGGGCTTCATCAGGGTATGAGGGATTGGCATCTTTCATTCTCTGAGACGAAGTGGGACGCAGGGCATAGGACCAGGATCTGATAATTTCTGGATTGGTAGTGTGGAATGGCTTTAACAGTCCTTTCTCTATATCCAACACCAACATGTAATGATTCCTATTCACATGCCATATATAGATTGACCTAGGGTCGGGGTCAACATCCGATCCCAGAAATTCAGGAGTATGATTAAACCACTTCCAGTAATTGTCCTTTGGATTCAGATAGGTTGCTATCGGGGTGTTTAACATGCTAGCAGCAAGGAAAATTTCTACCTCTGTAGCAAAGGTTCCAGGGCGTGAAATGACCTCTGGATCATAGGGTTCCGGAGCTTGCATTAGCTGTATGGCGTCCTGAATCTTAGGGTGGTGATCATAGTAGTCGCGCATCAGTGCACGGACAGTAGGGTGGCGATGTTCACCGCCGTAAAGGGCGGCAGCTATTACTCGATAGAAGCAGTTTCCGTCAGGCCGGACATCCAGTACTACTGTGGGATAAGTAAGGGGATTTTCTTGACCCCAATCTTGTAAGTGTGGGTTGGCAGTAATGGTGACGTCTCCTAACCGCTTGGCCTGTACTTCCAACCAATCATTGTTTATGGGGGCCCAAGTTAATTCCACAAGAACTTCCGCCATTAGTTCGGGATCCGAGGCGTTGTCATCCATATCGCTATATTGATCGACAGGTTTTCTTATATCAGGGGACGGGGTTCGTTTTCTTCTGCGGGGGGTATGAGACTTCTTTTCGGGTTCCGATCCTAGAGTCGGGGCTGTTGACAAAAGATCCTCATCTGAACTGACATCAGCATGAAGGTTTGGGTCCCCTTCCATTTCTTCTGTCAGTTGATCTTCTGGTGACAGAGGGAGCACATGAGGTGCTGGGACGGGTTTCATTCGTCTAAAATTGACCCGGTGTATCTGGGCCTTACGCGAGTTGGCCAGTCTGAGGTCGGCGACTGGCGGGTGCACATCAACGATTCGGTATGGCCCGCAGTAGAAGGGTCGTAGCTTATGACTCACGTTCTGTCCCGCTTTCTGAGGTGCTTGTACCATTACTAGGTCTCCGGGCATGAAAGTGATTTGCCGGACACCACGGTTATAGTTTCTCTCCTGTGTTATTTGAGCCGCCTGAATGTGGTCTCTTGCGTATTTCCAGGCTTTTCTTAGGCCTTCGGACACTTGGGCAACATAATCAGGAACATGGTGTAGTTCAGCAGGGGTAATCAGCTTGTAACTATTAGGGAGGGTAGGATCCCACCCGTGTGCCAAATAAAAGGGCGTTTCTCCAGTTGAGGCATGCACGCTAGTGTTATAAGCAAAGGTACAGTAGGGGATCATTCTATCCCAGTCTATGTGCTCCTGCACGGTAGTGCGCAACATGTGTTTAAGGGTGCGATGCCAGCGTTCTATTTGGCCATTACTGCTGGGATTATATTTAGTGGTTTCCACTTTCCTGACATCAGCTAGTTTGCAGATTGCTTTGTTCAGTGCTGATACGAATTGAACTCCCTGATCACTAACCAGTTTCCGTGGGGCTCCAAATTTCAGTAGGATGTGCTCGACAAACACATAGGCTGTCACTAAGGCAGTAGCGACTCGGACGGGAACAGCTACCACGTATTTAGAAAAGGCATCTATGAAGGAGATCACATATCGGTGACCATGGATGGATGGTCTCCTCATGTCCATAATGTCCACATGAATTCGATCAAATGGTTCTGTAGGGGGAATGGTATGAAGGTGGGCATTCTTTCTTCGATGAGGAGCTTTGTGTGCCATGCAAATTCGGCAGGTGTTCACCCAATCTCTAACTGATGCCCATAGCGAGGGCCACCAATAATTTCTTTGTATCCTTGAATGCGTCCGAGCAATTCCTAGATGTCCAGCAAAGGGGCTGTCGTGGGCAGCCAACAGTATATGCTTTCTGAGGGGCAAGGGTACTGCAAGTTGTCGGTTGGTTTCTTCTCGACTTTTGGACAATCGGTATAGGACATCATCATCAATGATAAATTCTGTGGCTGCTGCCGCAATTTTAACTGCTTTAGTGAAATCCAGGGGCAGGATATCATGAATAAGATATCTCTTAATGGCAGCAAAGAAAATATCATTTTCTTGTTGTTCTATTAGGCGATCCCATATGGTGTTAGTTAGATATAAGGGTCCTTCGATAGGGATGTCTTCCTTTTTCTCTTGTTCCTTAGGAGCATAGGGCATTTCCGGTTGGTCTATATCATCAACGGGTTTTGAAGCGAAGAAATCGGCGTCCCAGGATCCAGACGACAATGACTTAGGACTGTGTTGGTTTGATCCTTTGGAGGCTTCTTCGTGTTCGTCCTCAGGAGGATTATCTTCCAGGCCTTCATTCCTTTGAGAAGGAATGGAATTTGAATCGATGTGTCCTGGTTCCGCTGCTACGTCTTGTACTCCTAGTGATTTCCCTTCGTGGGAAGAACTTTGTAAATCTAGATCTTTTTGCTCCTGTGCGTTGGGTAAGTTGGCGGCTAATTGAGCACCTTTTCGGGGTTTCTGTAATGAACTCAGGGCTTCTTCCGCTTCGGCTTCATCCAAAGTCCGGAGGTTGATAGATTGCATCTGTTCGGATAATTCATCGACACTATGTTCGCTACTAGGGACTCGTTGTAATCTTTTTCGTGCCATCATAACTTGTCGTCCGGGAATGGGATGGCAGGCAATTAGGCAATTTATAGCTCCTATAAGTCCGTCAGCTACCTCTGGTTCTACTGGTGGGGTGATGACTCGAACATTCAAGGGGGGATTTGGTTTAGGTCCTGCGATATCTCGAAATAACGGATTTCTTGATAGACCGTCAGCATTGCTATTATCCTTCCCAGGTCTATGTTTGATGTCGAAAGTGTACTCACTGAGTTCAACTCTCCATCGTGCTAACCGCGAATTCTGAGGTGGGGCGGTCATGAGCCATCGTAGAGCAGAGTGATCTGTGACAACCAGGAATGGGGGTCCTCCATACAGGAAGTGTCGGAAATGTTGTATTCCAAATTTGATAGCAAGACACTCCTTGTCATGTGTACTGTAATTCTTTTCATGCTTTTTTAAGGATCTAGCTGCATAGGCAACGGGGTGTTCTTTCCCATCTTCCTGTTCTTGCGATAGTACTGCTCCCAAACCAAGATCAGAAGCATCAGTATGTAGGACGAATGGGCGGTCAATATCAGGATGAGCCAATACTGGGGCTTCTTGTAGGACTTGTTTCAGTGTTTCAAAAGCTTTCTGATGAACGGCATGCCAAGTGAACTTATTTTCCTTTTTCTTGAGCTGATATAGAGGACTTGCCAACGAGGCGAACCCTTTGATGAACTTGGCGTAATAGGCACACATTCCAAGGAAACTTTCAACATCTTTCACACACTTAGGTTGGGCAAACTCTTGTATAGACTTAATTCGATCAGCTAAGGGTTCTACACCTTTCGCGGAGATAGTATGCCCCAGGTACTTCACCTGTGTCTGCAAGAATGAGCACTTCTCGGTGTTCAGCTTCAAGTCGGCCGCTATTAGTCGATCAAAAATCTCCTGCATGATTTCCAGATGTTCACCAAAATCCTTAGAGAAGATCAAGATATCATCGATATAGATGATGCACTTCTTCCATTGTAAGTCTCCTAATACTCGTTCCATGCATCTTTGAAAATTACCGGGGGCCGACTTTAATCCAAAGGGGAGTACGTTATACTCAAATTGTCCGTGGAAAGTATTGAATGCTGCCTTTGCTCGGGATTCCTCATCGAGTTCTATCTGATTGAATCCTTTGTTCAAATCCAATGTACTGAAGTAGTTAGCTCCTCTCAGTGCAGCTAGTATGTCATCAATCCGCGGCAGGGGATAAATATCCGGCTGGGAAACTTGATTAATCCGTCTAAAATCAACACACAATCTCCATTTTCCATTTGGTTTTGGGACATATAACATAGGAGAGGCCCATGGACTTTGTGAAGGCCTAATGAATCCGTGCTTCAGCATTTCCTTGAGTTCCTCTAGTAGTGTTTCTCGCAGGTGTACTGGTAATCGGTAAGGAGGGGAATACAAAGGTGAATTGGTTCCGGTGTTGATGGTAGCCTGAAAAACTGAACACTTCCCAACATCGTAGGGATGATGAGAGAATACCTTTTCATTCTTCATTAGGGATTCACAGAACTGATCAATTTCCCGTTCAGTTAGCTGGGCTGAAGGGCGCGGCATCTCCTTGAATACTTCTGGCAAATCATCGTAGTGGAGGAGTTGACCTTTCTTTACCTTAGGAGTAATTCTGGGAAATTCTTCTTCCGAGTAATCCATGACATGATTCAGATGTAGAACACCTTGATTTGGAGTACGGATATAATAGAATTGACACCCGTCTTCAGCTTCTCCTTTTAGGTGATTTCTGTCCGGCACTTGGGGTGTAACGCTTCCAACGCACTCATTAGCATATAGTTTGATAGGGTCTCTAGAATAATTTTCTAGATATATGACGATATGTTTAGAATCCAATCTTACTCTAGCAGGAAGGCATGCTAAGGGACGATCTGGATGATGAGGGGAATTGAACTTGTGTGGGTGAGGATCAAAGTCTCCTTCCACGTTTAATACAACATCAGGAGGAATTTCCACCATAGCATTAATGATTGCTCTAGATCTAGCCGGTAAGGTGAAATTCTCCATTAGTGTTACTCTATAGGCAGTTTCCAATGGATGTTGAGGTGTAGATATGGGGATGGAAAAGGTTCCCGGTGGGTGGGTTGAGTGGATCTTAATTTCGTTCGTATGGACAGAGATTTCAAAAGAGGCATGAAATTTGGCCAAGAAGTCGGTTCCCAATAGGATGTCTTGAGGGGCATTTTCGCTAACGAAGAAGGTGTGCGGAACTGGTGGATAGGTCGGACTTCCCGGAAAGGTGATCTTGCCTTCAACTTTCCTATCGATGTTCATTCGATGTCCAGTGGCTGATAGACTCCATCTAGGTTTTTCCAACTCGATTGTGGGAAGTTTATTTCTCTTTACCATACTGTCGGAAATAACTGTAATGTTAGCTCCTGTATCCAGAAGGGCCGTCATCACAACACCATGTAAGGATATGTCCATTAACAGCGGAGAAGCACTGGGAGATCTATATTCGGACAGATGCTCGGGCGTATCATATAAACTATAAACACGATCCCTAGATTTTCTTCCGGACGATGGGTCTCTGGATCGATTACCTTGATATGGCGGTGGAGTTAAGGCTCGGGCTCCAGCTCTTCCAGCATCAGGACTTGCGGCGCGCAATGGTGGGCTTTCTCGTTCGTATGATCCAGCTCTATATTGGTAAAGTTGATGAAAGGGTTCATCTCCTTGATGGTCTTCTTCTGGTCCAGATAATAATGGTCTTCTGGGTCTGATGGGGTTGGGGTATCCTGATTCTGGAGAATAAGGTGGGTAAGGCGGTAATGGTTCCAAGGGAATGTCTTCAAATCGTAGTTGTCCTCTTCCAGATGGGTATGCGCAGGAACGAGGTCTAGCTCCTTTAGCTCTACCTTCTGTGACAGAGTGTATTGGATGTAAAGGTCCTTCCAGTAGGGGTGACCTACTGCGCAATTCAGATGGGCTAGAACTAGCGGGGGGTGAAGTTGGGGGAGAGGTTGGAATTCTTTGGGTTCCTGTTCCCAATTTACTCAATCTTTGTCCTAAACCAAAACATGATCCACGTATTCGGTTTAGAAGGTTAGTTCTGAATTCAGCCATACATGGGGAGAACCAAATGGTAATAATCACTCCTATCACAATCAGGATGAGGATAATAATGAATCCTGTCCAAACGTTCATATTGAGCGGGTGGATGACGAGTGGTGCGGTACGATGATGCTTTTCTAATAGTTTCTTCACCGCTTTGTTTTCATATTCTGCTCTTTCCAAATCGGTGAATTGGATGGGGACTACACCTAATTCAGGAGCTTCAAAGGGGACTCTGTAAGTAATGAGAGGTGCAGAGTATTGTACAACCTCTATTGCACTGGTTAGCACCAAGTCGCCAACTATGATGTGGTTGTAGGATCCGTGTTCTAACCATATCACACCGTTGCTGGGCACTGCAATTGTTTCTCCGCGTGACACATGTTGTAATTGTGGAGTTTGAGTTAACATAATTTCGGAATGACTAGTTCTGATCAGTACTCCTGCTGGAGTAGAAGCAAAATCTGTGTCAGGGGTCAGAACTTTCACCATCATCTGTTGTCTGCAGTTAGCGGAGTCAATGGGTGTAGCTGAAACAATGGCTTTGAGACAGGCGGATTGGGGAGTTGAAATCAACGCTTCAGGTCCACAAACCCACAGTCCGGGTGAAGATTGGCATTGTTCAAGCTTAATTTCGGAGAACTCAGAGCTATGATGGGTAACTTCGTGTCTGACAAAACGAGGAACTGGAGCCTTCATTTGAGCATGATTTGAAGGATCATTGTATCCAACATTGCTAACTTCATAAATGGGTGCCACATCTTCTCTCGTGGGGGTGGGTATTTCCATGATAAACCCAAATAATAATTTTCTGATGTCCATTCGCACAGGATAAATCTTCCCAAATCTATAGATCAGGCTGGGCTCGTCCCTCAGGATTGTTTGATTCAGTTGAGCATGTCCATTTACTATATCGCGGATGATCTTGTAATTGATGAGACTGGGGGAAATCCGTCCATCCAGTCCGGCGGCCATGACGCTATCAATGCTATGCTTAAGGGAGTGTTCAAAGTTAGATACAATCAGAGAATACTGCACCTGAGTGCTCATAGTCAGAGCTTCACATCGTGCTGAGTTGATCAACCCCACCAATTCTTGTAGTGAGAAATGCATGAAGGAATAGACTTGTTCGTTAGTTTCAACTAACTTTTCTAGAGCTTCAGTGTGAGCGATCACTTGTTCGTCTAGTTTCTGAGTTGCTTCGATGATGGCATTGACTTTTTCTTTGATGGATCCCAAATTGACAGTGTTAGATATGGACATACCAAGTCCAACTATACCAATGACTGCACCGATAGCTCGTTTAGATCTTTGGAGAGGAAACTTAGATTGAACATGCTGGTACCCATGATCTGCATACAAGGATTCATTGTATTCTTGATATTTAGGCTTTGAGGTATTACATAGTATAGGACTCTTATCGCAGATGATTTTCATAACAGACGAATAATACCTTGTATTAAGTATTCCACCATACATTTCATGATATTCCTCAGTCACATTTCTGATCAGTCCAGTTAAATGAGGTTCATGGGGGCAATCAGCAAGTAGTTCATTTGCTCGATTCCGAGGGGTATCACATTTCTTACATTGTTCTCGGAGACTTTCTGGAACGGAAGATGGTTCTCCTCCACAAAGAGAACAGAAGAATACCCATGCTTGCATTTTCTTAAGTTGTGGTGGTTTGGGCATTTTCATATGGATTAGGATTGGGACATATTCTGTTTTACTGTAGGTCGCCATGAGTCCTTTAGGGGATAGAGCCAATCCCCATTTAGTTGATACCATAGTATTCATTGCTTTGGCTTTCTGGGTGAAATAATCCTCACTTCCCTGTGCTTGTATGCAGGGGATCAACATAGCTATCATTAACCCAAAGGCGATCCACATCACTAGAATGGGAAAAGGTAGTGAAGTTGAACCTTTCACCTTGCTAGACGGTTTAGTCTTGGGACATTCGTCAGGTTTGTCCTGGGGGGAAATGGATTATCTTCTTCTTTTGGTAGTCGCATCGTCGTCGGAACAGAGCTTGACCTGGGATTATTCTTGTGACTTAACGAGGGAATTTTTCTTCTTGGTGAGGGTGGAGGATCAGTTGTTCTCCTGATAGGATGAAGGGCTTCCATACGGGCTCGGGCGAGTAGGAATTGTTGATACGATTCCCAAGATCGTTCTCTTTCTCTTTTTAATTGCCAAACTCGTCGCTCTTCCTTCTGAGCTCGTTTTCTTTCTTTACTCCGGACATCTTTCAAGAGTCTACGGAGAAACTTGATGTCTTGGGGGCAGAGATCAGATTCAGGAATATGGACTTCTCCGATTGTTTTCTTGATCTTGTTGATAACCTTCTTCCTTTTCTTTTTACTCTTTCGGTTCTTTCTGGTCTTTATGACAGTAGGTTCCACAGCATTGAGCTTTACCCGAACCTCTCGGTTTTTGAACTTCTTTGTGGCATCTTCTAATTCTTCATCTGAATCTTCTGACATATCTGAACTGGAGGTGTCCGTTGGGCTGTCCATTAGATCATTTTGGATCAATTTGCCTTGGAATAGGTCAAATGTTTTGTCCTGAAGATAGGGATCAATATTCTCCTTGTTATCATCCTTTAGACTCAACGCCAAGGGCGTAGTGGAATCCTTCTTTTCTTTGTGGGCTTGCATTAGTCTCCAGGTCAAGGGTATTGATGTACTGAGGAGGTTTTCAACCCAGAGATCCAATCTTCCGGCATGAGGTGATTCTTCAGGAGCTTCCAATATATCGCTGTCAAGGCAACAATAGAATTCTTCATCGGATACTGATCTCCCAAGTCGTTTCAAAATTCTTCTGCTGACCTCATAGATTGCTTCTTGATCAATGATCTTGAATCTTCCTCGTTCAGGGTGTTTGATAAGATCACTGATCTGATATTCCATCTGGACCGGGGAATGTGACCCATTTTGGGTCATGAAAATACTGGGATCTAGGGTTCGCAAGAGTTCTTCTTCAGTGAGCATTTCTCCAAATCTATCCAGAACTCTCCGAGCAAATTTCACAACTGGACCCATGTCAACAGGAGTAAATTCTGGCGGACATTCTTGTTTTGATCGAGAGACAACAGGGTTCTGAATTTGTGGTTTCTGATCTTGTTTCGTTTGATTCCGTTCACTTTGCTTCCTTTCTTGCATCAATTCTTTTTCGGAGATTAAAGGAGCATGTAGTAAATCCATTGCCATGCTACCGTGTGCAAGGACTTTTCGCGCACTTTGCATCACTGTGGGCATATTGATCTGGGGATTGGGTTTAGAATCTGTGAGAGTTGGATTGGGATAGAGAGAGACGATTCCATTCTCCTGATGACTGAGGATAGGCCCAATCTGTGGAGTGGGAGTTAGTCCAAGCTGTATTCTGAATTCTCGCACTGCTTCTCCCAACCCAATGGCCAAAGCATCTGAAGGAGGGACTGATTGGAACCTGGGGGGAGGGTATGTCTGGGTAAAATCATGACATCGGGGACTTCTTCGCAATTCTCGTCCACGTCCCAATGATTGACCTCGAGGCTGGTTCCTTTGTTGGTCATTGTCATAAGGTCCGGAGAATCTTCTAGATGAGGGACGGACTACTGGGACTGGTTCTGTGACTGATTGTTCGGAGGAGTTCTTCGTCTCCAAATTCTTCTCATTGGCGGACGAAGAAGATGAGGACGAGTCCTGTGAGAGTCTTTGTTTCACATGTGAGGGATAACCATATTCTATGGTTTGAGGCTCCTTCAACCTGTGAGTGCGGGGATAGGTAACGGACATTGGTTTTTGGTACAAGGGCAGTGAGTGCAGTTCGCGATCTAGTCGTTCGGTTTCAGGATCCACTGGATTGTTTTCCGCATTCAAAGTATAAGTGGATTTCTCCTTAGGCTGTTCAATCTTCACATAGGGAGGGATAGAGAAGTATTGACCTCCAAGATCTTTGATTTCTTGTTCCAATTGCAGAATCTGAATGGGCAGACTAGAATTTTCGGGCGGGAAGTAGGCGGTTTTCCTTTCCGGTTCGGCTCCAATGACTTGAATCATGGAGGGAGGATTCCTCTGTTGACCAACGTCGGCAAATCTGGATCCATAGGGAGCGTGAACGGCTTCTGCAGCATTTCGTTCCTCATTTCTGTTCCACTGAGGCCTTGGCTGAGGGTATTGTTGTTGCTGCTGTCCTGGGGGTCCATTTCGAGGCGGATATCGGTCGTTGTAGTTCCGATTCATTCCACTTCCATTTTGTGGAAATCTGGACTGTCCGTAATTAGGTCGGTAGTTGTTGGAATTTCCATTTCCATTATTGCGGATGTTGTTGTTGTTGTTATAGTTATTGCGCGGAGGACCTGGATAGTCGGTTCTGGGTCGGTAAGCTCCACCACCAGGTGATCGGCATTCACGCTTCGAATGTCCAGCTCTTCCACAATTAAAACATCTGAAATCATTAGGGAAGGGGATCTTATCACTTCCTTTTCGAGGAGGAGAGGCAGACTTTGACTGTTCAGGAGAGGAAATCTTAATTTCTTTGATTTCATTGGCAAGCACAGCTGTGCTCTGGACTAAGGAGCTGATTGTATTCAGTAGGGCAGGGCCTGTGAGATTCCCACTTGAGACGGCTGCTTCTGGGTCCACTTCCAAAAAGGCAGGCGTTCCTTCTCCGGGGTAGACACCTTCGGCTTCTCGGGCTTTCTTGAAGGCCAGGGAATAATCATCTGTATCCATGGGGACATGTGGCTTGAATTCGTTCCGTAATCCAATAAGAAATGCCTTTAATTTAATATCTTCCAACATGTCGGGGTCACCTCTATCTTCCCAAGCAATTCGGGCGTACTTCTGTAATCTGAGGGAGAAATCCGCAACCGATTCATGTGGCATCTGTCGGATGCTGAACAGTTTCGCTGTAGCATGCATATCCGTCATGGGAGGGATCATGACTTCTCTGAGAGCTCGGACAGAGGCTTCCCAGTCATTCTGTTGCATGGCACCTCTGGGCATGCACTTGAAAATCTCCGCGGCTCGGCCTCTGAGTGTTGATGAGATGTTCATAACTTTCTGATAATCGTCCAGATTGAGGCGTTGGCTAAATCTCTCAAAATTGACAAGGTGATCATCAAAGTTCTCATGATCCTTTCCTGAATAAATGGGCATATCCCTGTAAGAGGCGGCTATAGCCTGGTTCTGGATACTATCACGAAGTTGGCCCAGCAGGTCTTCGATATTCCCATTCGGCATCATTGGCACTTGAGGGAACATCAATTGGGGCATTTGAGGATTGAAGGGGGGTGGGGCTCCACCTGGGGGACCAGGGGGTCCATGTTGTAGGCCCATGTTCGGGGGTCCATTTCCATTGTCATCGGCAGGGTCAAACTGATCCATGTTTACTTCAGAGATTGATCGGTAGGGGCGCAGTTGGTTCCTTGATAGGGTTAGAGCTGATCCTCGTTTGATCTTAATGATGAATGAGTTGGGTCGTGATATCTCCTCACTGGCAGGATTTCCAACGAGATGGTATTTGTAGGGTTGTCCTCACTGGGGGCTCCAAAACTTTACTATTTACCGTGTAATGAAGTTGCTTTGATCTAAATTAGAAAATCGCTTTCTCTTTCGTCCTAGTTCAGCCTAGTCGGTTAGGGCTCTGTAGCAACTCAATCCTTTACACGGAGGGTCAGCACGTCTGCTAGGATTAGCAAACTTAGACACAGGATGCCCAAAAGGTGGTTTGTCCAGAAATGGGTATCCTTGTAGCCAACCCGGATGGGGTCCTGGTTGTGAGTTCGTTTGATGGATAGGGATGGAGAAGTAGAGACAGGCGGGGTCGATGCCTGTCTTTCTTGAAACTTGATTAATATCAGTTCACAACAGTGAGTTCTGATATATATCTTGATAGACTGATCAAGATATACTGACGGATGATTCTTCTTGGTTTCCTTTGATGATCAGGGATCGGGATCTAAAACTCTAGATCCTTCACTTACTTGCGTAGGGGAAGAGGTTGATCCTGATCCAATGGCTTTGTCCAGTGTATGTGTGCACCCTAGGTCAAACACTTGCTGAGGCACACTTGAATTTATTAAGAATTAATGTAATTCTCAACAATTACAATGATTAACAACTACAATGGTTATATGAAGAATAATAATAATAATAATAATAAACACTGTAATTATGATACTATAGGCAATAGAATAAATGAATCTACAGGGTACAATTCTAACGATACAGAACACAGATTATAGGGTTGCCAGAGTTGCCAGTTCCAAACATAAACGTTTGATTGTTTTAAATTGCGGGACAAGACTTTAGATTATGACTACTCACTATTACTTCTTCTTCTTCTTCTTCTCTCTGTACTACTAACCTCAACTACGGTATCCTACTGCTAAACTCTGTGCCTTCCCTATATGCTTGTGTTTGTGCGGTCTATCTGCGGTCTATCTCTTTATCAGTCCTTTTAAAACAAGGACAGTACTATCAATTATAATCAAAAGTAATAATAATAATAATAATTAATGATAATTAGTTCAGTACACACAAACAAATTCCGGTCCTTGGGTGAGCCCAAGAATGCTGTTCCAATCTCCTATAGCGGAGCACACAGCGCACTGTTCCCGGATGCTATTCGGAAAACCTGAGGGGTCTAGCACAGGGGTCGGTCTGGTTGGGAGATGCCTGGTACGGTTATATAAACAACTTCAACAATAAATTAATTTAATTTATTAAATTATCTTGTGAGTAATGATTGCCAAGCAATCATTACTACAGAAACAACTACCACACATTATTAATGTTAATACATAAAAGCGTGGACAGGGAAGCCGGTCATTCCCTTTTAAAAACCTCTTCTCTTTAATAATTAATTTAAAATAAAACAACTCATAGTTTTTAGGATTCGAGTCCAACGTCCTAGCTTTTTTAAAGACTTATGATTTTGAAACCGACCTAAAGCTGAAATAAACGACATAATACAGAACAGTAGAATTTCTAGATTAACTGCGCCTGGATTAACAATATGGCCGGCAACTCCTAGTTGCCGGCTGTGGGGAACAAACCTTAGAACTAGCTCATATTCTTCTAAGGGTCGTGCTTTTAGAGACCCGCTAACTCACTCCTGAGGGGTGGGGTCCCCACTCATTTCTTCCCAAAAAACTACAAAATACATCATTATTTTCTGGCCTCTGAGGCCCTAATAAAAACTACAATTCAAAAGGTCGTGGCTTGACCGAAAATTTAAATAAAAACGTAACATGAAAATAAGAGGCTAGGCAAGTCTCAAGACCCTCATCGCACAGGAGGAGTTTACATGAGTTGCCTTCTGAAGGAAAATCATAAAAATAAAACGTGAAATAATAAATAAGGGACAAAACTCAAGAGCTCCATCGGACAGGAGGGGTTTACATGAGCTGCCCCACAACAGGAAATCATAAAATAAAAATATAAGAATAAACTAAAATTGGCCTTGGGCCCACTCATGCTAGAAAACTAAAGACTGGCCAGAAGGCCTCGTGATAAAAACTGGAGAAAACTCCGCCCGTAGGCCCAAACATAGTACATAAAAAGGTTGGCCCGAAGGCCCATATGATATAGAAAAATTTGGCCGAAAGGCCCAAAAAATACATGCATAAAAATTGGCCCGAAGGCCCACAATAAAAAATGGCCAAAAGGTGGCCTTTCATTCCTAGCGTTTTTTCCTCGTTGTAATTTGTAATTTCTTGGCCGGGCATAAAAAACCCATTCGGCCCTCAATTGTGTGTGTTCGCTGTGAAACTCAACGCTCTTTTCTAGCCCGAAGGCTAGAAAAGTCCCTAATCTTTTTGCCTAACCTGGGAGGGTGTGCTTATTCTCCGTGCCAAAACTCTGGCACACAGCGGAGACACACCAAACGGGAGGGGGGAAAAGCAACCTCCTGAGGTTGCTGCTCAAGCGAACACTGAGCTTTGGAAAAATTTTGGGACCGAGCTGACAGCTCTCTGACAGCTCGGTGACAGGTCATTAAATCGAGCTGTAGCGGACTTTCCTTTTGTTTTTAAGGCAAAGCTCCTAGAAACTTCTAGAACTTTCTAGAAGCTTGCCACCCTTTGCATGTGGGGCGCAGCGGCGGGCTGAGCCAACTGGCCATCTGAGGTCGAAATTAATGAGATTTAGAAAATATTACCCCCCCAACTCACCCATTTTTGATAAATTTTGGGTGCTGAAACTCGGCGAAACTTTGCGAAATTTTCTTTAACACATAAAGGTAACCAAAGCGAGAAATTAGTGAATTTTCCTAACTTTGTCGAATTATTACGACAGATACATAATTTTCTATGAGTTAAAACTTATATTTTCATAAACTACATACCTATCTACCTAATTCTAGCTATTCATATTACTTTTCATATTATTAATGAGGGAGATTAGCCCCCTCTAATTGATATGACTTGGGCTGATACTACTATTTTCCTTCCTTTTCTTTGTTGGCCTTGTCCTCGGCCAAAAGTTCACGCGAGGACAACTGCTAGGCCTTGGCAGAGAGAGGCCTAGCGGAGAAAGAAGAAAGGAAAACAACACCTGACTGAGGTGTAGCCTAGGAGGTAGACAACCTCCTAGACAATAAAAAAGGAAAGGTTTGACTTAAGTCAACCCAAATGAAAGAACCTTTTTAGAACACTCTTTTTTGGAGTGATAAGATTACGAAACAAAAAGTAATCTTATAAAAACATTTTTGTTTATAACTTTCTTATTTTTGGGAATTGAAAAGTCGGGTTTGCAGTTTTGGAATCAGGATCAAATTCTTTTTCATATGAGCCCAAGTCATATTTCGGACCAAACTTATGAAATTTAACCAAATATTGAGCAAATATCACTAGACAACATTTATTAATCCTACCTAACTACGTACTTAGCTATTCAATACCTAATATTGAACCATCTTCTACCAATTTGCCATTTTCGATGATTTTCAGTATTAACACTGTTTATTGGCACTTGAATTCTAATATTGAAGACATGAAAAGCTCTTTTATGTCCCTAATAACAATTGGGGAACATTTTTACAATCGGTCATTAGACATCTCCGACCGGAAAGAAGGGGAATTGAGGGTCCTATCTCGGACTTAACTACCCTTTTAACTGAGATTTGTAATTTCAGTGTTAGTAAGGAGATTAGTACAATTAATGGTTGTTTAAACTTTCGTTACTCATTAACACCAATTCCCTGATTAATTCGTGTCCACCGCGTGCTTGATTTCCTTCACTACTAATTTATTTAATACTTAAATCTAAGGTCTTAGTCCCTAATTGAATGAATAGTGATTTCTACTTGGCAACTCTGGCAATTTAAGACAAAACATAACAAAATACATCAGATAGCTAAAGCATTAATTCCAATCAGATCAATCATTACTAAACTAGGACTCTTCATCTCCTTTACAACTGAAGAATTCATTCCTTCGCATTATTCTTTGTTTGCCATTTTAGTTCTCGAAATTCCTTTTTTAATATTTATAAAACTCCTTTCATTACATATGTCCTTAAACACGGAGCAAACTTTCATGTTGTTGTTGTTTGCTGCATTAGTCATCACAACGTCATGATCTCACCCGAAGGTGCAATGTAAACATTGTACACAATACAACTACAAAGGTTACCTCAATGAATCCTTTGTGAACTGCATCAGAAATACCCAAATTGCCATCAGGCAGTATTTGTGTGAAGTCAGCTTCGCCTGGAGTGAACATTGCGGTGATTCCCAATTGCTGAAGAATCCTTTTGAGAGGAATTTCATGTTCAACCTAAATTGAACTGCGTTTGCAGTGTGAAAGCGTTAAATTTTATACGGATGTTTATAATCAGAGATGAAAATGGTTCTCTTTAATCTTCCTTCGCAAACTTTAGGACTTTTAAGTTTTTAAAATTTTAAAATTTTGCTCCAGATCAGTAACCAATTTGGACAAAAGCATTTCAAGCCAAATTTAATCTAATTAATAATTAATTAATTAATTAATAATCTAATAATTTAATTTGATGTGCGTCTGCATTAACAGTGAACATATACTTTCATTCGATAATGTTTCGGGAAATGATGTGCATCAAAAGCAGCAAACATTTAATTGATGTGTTACAAACAACGCAATGGAACGATTCACAGGAATCTTAACAGTAGGAGTTTTTGACGAAATTCACAATGTGTTGTGCCTCAAATTGTGTTTTCAGGAATGGTAGGATTCAAAAAAGTAATGTGCATTAATTTAGCATATCAGCAAGAGTCCATAATTAATTCCTTATATCATAGAGGAAGAGTAAGCCACTAGAGGGCTACTCTTCTTGGCATTGCGTAACGGTGCTCCGACCACGATACGCTAATGTTTCCCCGTTTGGGTGGGGTCGACCAAATCAACAGCGCATACCCCCCTCCGTTTGGTGGGGAGGGGCAGATAGTCAAAAAGAGGTCCCCGTTTGGCGAGGGGGTAGCCAACAGCCAATCAGATTGCAAAACCCACCCTCCATTTGGGAGGGTCTAGCGAAGGATTACGGTAGTTACAGCTTATTTTCAAAAAGGGTCAACGTTTGGGGGGGGGCGCCAACAGCCAATCAGAATGAGCTAAACATAGCCTGCTGAGCGAGGGTCGCTGAAAGAGGGATCTCTTTCAGCGATCCCCCCCCCCCAAAACGGGGTCCTCTTTCAGCGACCCTCCGCCAACGGGACCACTTTCGCCCCCCTCACCAAACAGAGGGGATACCTGTCGACCCCTCCCCCCCCAAACGGGGAAACATTCGCGTATTGTGGTCGGCGCACCGTTACGCAATGCCAAGAAGAGAAGCCCTCTACTGGCTTACTCTTCTTCTATAATATAGGGAATTAATTATGGACTCTTGATATTAAGGCCAGTTCACACTAGGCAACTTTGGGGCAACTTAGTTGGAGCAACTTGGTTGCTTCAACCAAGTTGCTCCAAAGTTGCCCAATGTGAATGTAGTGGCAACTGAAAAAAGGTTGCCGCAACCAAGTTGCCGCAATCGCGCTTGGGGCGATTTCTAGCGGCAACTAGTACGTTGATTGGTCGATTCAAATTATAAAAATATGTGCGCTAGAATTCCTGCGTTTGATTGGCTGTTGCTTCAAATAGTTGAACTAACTGTTTGTGCAAGTTGCTGCAACTTTTTCGTGCGGCAACTGAAGTTGCGGCAACGAAGTTGCTCCAAAGTTGCCTAGTGTGAGAACTGTCCTTAGTTTCTACATTGGCAGTGGTGCTTACACATTTACATAATTCACTGTAATACAAAATAGTTCCTCCTAGTTATTTGTAGTAAGCGCGTTATCAAACCTTAAACTTCGGAAAGCCCACATAGGCCACATCCGTATAACGAGTTTTGTCAAGCAGAGATCTCAAAGTGACCCCAGTTAGTCTTTGTTCCACAGTTGTCAGACCTTGAGTCTCTGTCGGTAATATTACATACATCGTGAGTTCATTTTGCGCATAGGGCATACCCAATACCTAAAATCAAACTGTCCAATACACAACACAGTCTGCAATAGAAAAAAACTAATTTAATTTTGGGTGCCCATTTTCGCTTGTTATATGCAACTGCAACTCCAACCAGCTGCAGAATCCGTCAATGCCTTTTTATCAGTAGAAGTGGTGTGGATGGCCACAGTAAACAAACTATAGTTGTCCTACCAATCACAAAACAAGAACCATAATCTTGACTGGAAGATTTTAATAAAATTTTAAGCATTCGTGAAACGAGCCATAAAGAACAGATAAATTCGATGATCTTTGATGACTATAACGCAATGCTAGTCACAATTACTGAAAGGAAATATGGACGTCCTAAACCTTGTTGGAAAGCTGAGGACGTGCTCTTTCCATTTCTGTAAGCTATTTTGCTATTACGTTCACCTACAAAGTCTTACTTCCAAAGTCTGAGCTAAAATCGGGCAAAACGTCAATTTTTTTCAAACTTAATAAACTTTTATAGCGAAGAGCTACAGCAAAGTGAATTATAGGACTAGAAAAAGCACGTCCTTAGCTTTCCAACGACGTGCGGCTTATGCGCTAAGGTTGTATCAGTCTTCAGAAATATGCTGGTGAAGTTGACCAATTTTGCTTAGAGGGGAATTCCTTGATATGATCCCATTTTGTTTATATTAACAAATTTCTCGTTATCATTTAAAAGCAAACAATTAATGCATTACAATGTCAGAAACAGTTTCGACCTAAATGAATTATATTGTCTTGAATCAAAGCTTATATATGACCTGAACTTTAAGAGTTGGATCCTCTGCATAGGTGAAATATTTGTCCCCATTCTCCTCAGGCAAATCCATTGTCATCAGCTTTACTCTACCAGTTGGTTCGGTTGGTTCATCAGTCAATGAATTGAAAGGGTAGTCTGCACGTGTCAACTCTTCGCTACAAAAGTGATAAACAAATTTATCAACAGAACTTCATACGTTTATGACAGCAAAAATATTTCCACTTATTTATGCTTTGTTTATCACACATAAGTTGCACGTTTTACTGCATATATGTCTTAATCATAATCATACATTAACATAGGATCGGGTTCTGGTTGGGGGTGTGCTTGTCCCCAAAAATTTTGGGGGGGCTGCGTGTTGCAAAAAAACTCTGGGGGGGGTGCAACTAAAAAATAATTAAGTGTATTGTCGGTCGTCACTTTAAAATTAATTTAATTTTCCTTTTTTATTTTACTAGAAATACAATTATGGCGGAAAATTCATTTTTTTCTTCTTAAAAAAAATTGAAGGGGGGGGGGGGAGTAGGGCGCCGCAAAACTTTTTTTTCTTTTTTTCTTCCGGGCCGGGGGCGGGGGGCGCGTGCGGGGGGGGGGGGCCCCCCCCTCGCGTTAACCTGTGATCATAATGGATTTTTGACTCTCAAATATTAATTGCATTGTCTTGCTAAGGTTCTAATTCTATTGAACTATGGCTTGTCTGTTTTGATTGATTTTGATCTTGATCTTCCTGAGGATTAAGATCCGCTTATTTTAATCCAAAAACATGGTCCATCGGTACACGTCGTCCTCCATGTAGTAGGGCAGGAAATTTTGTCCATTCTGAGGCTTTGGCGTCAAGTCAGAAGCTGTATTTCGCTGGTTTATGAATTTATTTTGCTAGTGATGAAATGATTTATTGAAAATGAAATTAATTATTGAAACTAATTAATTATTAAATGAAAAAATGAAATTAATTATTGAAATTAATTATTAAATTATTGAAATGAAATCTATTTATCTAAAATGATGTGAATTATAAAACTAAAAAATTTAAAAATTAAAACTTAATTATTATAAACTTTGAAATAGTGTACAGAGCACTTTTTAAGTCCAAGAATTAGAAATACATTGGTTAAAAACATAAAAAAGACACCGTCTTAAGACCGTTCTGGGTTTTGAGATATTTTTAATATTGCGAGATCTTTTAGATTGAACTATTTCGTTTAGGCGACAACTTTTGTTTTGAAATTTTCTGTAAAAAAACTTTACTTAGACGAGTCTTCTGTTACCTTTGAAGCATGCGAAACAAGTCTCAAACCAGATAAGATTTTAAAGGGAAATTGTCTCGAATGCTGTCAAATTGTTTGCAAAAGAAACTCGAAAACCGTTTGCGGTATGAAGTTTAGATAAAATAAATAAACCAAATAAATTGTTAGCATCGTGTTCTGTAAATTTGATGTGATTGAATTAAAATTTGCTTAAATCTAATCACATTTACTGAGACTGAATCTTTATAAAGCTGTGTAACACCGCAATTGTGTTAAATATAGAACTTTGAAGGGAAAGGAAATTGGGGGGGGGGGGGGGGGGGGGTTTTGTGGGCGGGGGGGGGTGGGGGGGGGGGGGGTGGTTGGGTTTTGGGGGGGGGGGGGTTTTGGTGGTGGTTCGGGGGAGGGTGGGGGGGGGGGGGGTGGGTGGGGGATTAAGGGGGAAATTGGGGGGGGGGGGGGGGGGGGGGGTTTTTGTATTGTTTTGACGCTTTCGGTATTATTATATTTCGGATAAGTTGAAACTTACTAGAAGTATTTTACGTCTGTTTTAAAGAGACTGTTGGTTATTATTTTGCTTAGTACTGTTATTTCTCAGATGATAGAAACAGATTAGCTTCAGTTTCGCGAAACTTTTCGCAAAAGTCGTCTTAAAACAAAATGTTTAATGACACTGAAGTCCAATATTTGCTTAAACGCTTTAGGAAAATAATTTTGCTAGAATCTAATTTGAACAAAGGTTAGCAAAAACTTAGAACTGAGCTATATGTTTATTAGCTGACAATTATGGTTGAAAGTTTTAATTACATTTCTAGAGATCTCTGCTTACAGCTTTCTAGCAATATAGAGTCCGGAGAGTAATGTTTCTGATCAAAATCTCGCTTTTCATATGTTGATCTACATTTTATCTATTATGCGCGATTTAAATTAATAAGCAAAAAATACTCACTCGAACGTAGTATTCCATGTGCCTTTGAAGTAGATGGCATTAATCAGAACCATCAGAGTATCTTCATTAACATTGTTAGAGTTTACAAGATCTTTGATTTTATTTCTAGTCTTTTCTTCCACTCACGCATTGATCTCTTGTATGACCTGCTGTACTTGGGTTCTGAATGGCTTTGGTTCAACCTAAACTATCAACAAGTTAACCGTTTCACGCTTTAGCATTGCTGAATAAATGTTAAGGGTATAAACAATGATGCAAAAGTGTTAAGCAAACGAAGTACTGTGTTCAGCTCATTACAAATTAAATTTAAAGTTTAAAGTGTTCAAGTAATTATTATAAGTAAGAATAACCTACAAAACATGTAAACAGGCAAAGACAAAGCTATACTTTGAACATGCACCATTAATAATGAAACTTATTGCTTATTAGTTATTAAACAACAGCAACAATAACAACAACAACAACAACAACAATAATGATGATAATAATAATTAATATTATTATTACTTGAATGAATTATTTTAGTTAAGATAGATTTAGGTTTACATGTGGAGGTACCTTAGCTCTGAAGTCAGAAGTTACTCGATCAATGAACGACTGAGCAGGAGTAATATTTTCATCAAAGAAGACTCCATTTGCTGTTTCCAGTTCAAATTTTCTCTGGGCATCATTCAACAGTTTCAGCAGACAAGTATAGTGGTACGGAAATGGAGATGCTGCCACGGACGGAAAAGTTAAATCCTGAAAAAATATAAGGATATGGTTACATCTTAAGCTTACAACTTTAGCTTAAATTAAGCTAACGAGAGACTGAATCGAAAAACGGATTTCAGATTCGTGATCAGCGCCCCAGAAAGCCCCTGTATGCAAGTTTTCAGCATAATCATGGACAAAAAATGTTTTATCTCCTGGGTCACCCCTTACCAACTAAAATTTAAAAATTTTTAAAAATTTGTTACAACTTTAAAATTTTTGCATTTTTGAAATCAGCAGGCAGGAAAACCTACCCCTACCAAATTGCAAGCCAATCCGTCAAATTGTGCTCCTTCGGTACTTCTTCGGAGCTGTGGAGGGGGGGCTAATGGGAAAGACCCGAAATGTGTTGGTAGCAGAAACCTCCAGCCACATTAATTTGGTTACAATTTACGGATAAGCATTTTCCAAGGGCCTGTTCCATAAAACTACATTGTCTACACTGTAGTGTAAATGTAGCATTTGAGTTGCATAAAAATTACTACATTTCTGTGCAGCTACATAGGTGTACCACGGAAATGTAGTTTTCCACAGCGTTACATTTTCTACAATTTTCTGTGGATGTAGTCCTGGGTTGTCTTAGGTCTGCATATGTTCAGGATAGTGTAATTTCTTGCTTAATAACGTCAGAAATTGTACCTACGACATTGGGGGGAGAAAATTGGACGTCACTCAAACCATTGCAAAATATTAGCAGAAATCAGATAGCCTCTATTAAAAACTCTATTAAATTAAAAAGGCCATAAGAGAAAGTATTATATTATAGCAATGCAACTTTAATCTCACAAATAATGACAGGATTCCTAAACATCTGAACTTTAAACGAGTTTTTAATCTGGCCAATGGCTACTCCTGTAGATATTTAATTCCTTTAAATAGAATTATTAAAAGTTGCAGCGAAGCATTTGATAGAATACGACTTTATGCTGGTTTAGTAAAGTTGAAGCATCATAAGTCACAACATAAACTGACGCATAAAACTGACTTCCAACCAGCCAAGGTCGGCCAATGGTTAAACAACAGAAACGGTTTGTACCCAAAAAGTAGATTTTTATAAATGCAGAGCCATGCAAATACGGATAAATACATGCTTTCCACTTACTGAATTAACACAGCTCATTGCGTGATTAATTTAACATTTCATCGCTCATATAACTGATCAGTTCATATTTGTAATTTAATAAATCAATGACAGTTTGCTCGTCTATTTCCTCAAATCAAAATGCTTCTACTACACCTTTATTTGTTGGCCAGTGGTACCAGCGGCGCCCTCGTAGAGCATACCAAGAGCAATTGAAATGGAAGCTGGGGACAGGAAAATGTTGTCATTGGGTTGATGTTCCAAAGCCTTCTGGTATAGCTTTATGGCAAAGTCATCCGTATCCTTTGCTAGATCAGTAACTCCTTTCGGCGGGGGTCTTCCACTGTCGCACTGGACCAGAGCTGAAAGCAAGCAACAGAAGTTGAGACTAGGAACCGTGGTTAAGAATCAGAAAGACTTTAAGGTGTCTGAATCAGTGCTATTAAATAAGTATTGTTGTTGGTAGGATAGGTGAACGGTAAGAGTAACTAAACAACTAACGGAACGGAACAACTACATTAATAAAAGTCTCCATCAATGTTTTTAGAGGACTCAGAAAATTTCGAGACTGCATTCATACGCACCAGCACTCTTATGGTTTACTGCAAGCGATGTTGCTACAATATTGCTTTGTACGCAACTATGGCTATATATGGCCCTTTGGACTAGCACATGAATGCAGTCTAAGACACTAGTGGCAACGGGCACTACACTATGCACAGATATTTACTGTTTACTTCCCAAAGGAAAGAACGAATGCAACTAAGATGTGTCACTACACCTATTTAGATCCGAAAAATTAGGAACTGGGGTAAGGGTCGTACCAGGGATCCCGCGGGACGAAGGTTGTCATCCCATGCCGTCCCGTCCCGCGGGCTCCCACGTCCCGCGTCCAGCTCTGGGTCGAACCCACAACCATTGGTTTAGTGCACCGATGTCCAACATAGAAATCAGTTGAATCTTATGACAGCAACGCTGATATCTATAACAAAGGTGTGCAGCATTCACTTGAGGCTGTGGTCGCCAGAGCAATGAAAGCACCAAGCACAAATACAAACATTCTGACTGCAGCAGTCGTAACGATGGGCGTAAACTGACGAAGTTGTTTTGAAATCCGGCTTAAATGCAGACATTTGTTTGTTTGCTACCAAATAGACAAGTTCGCAGCAGATAAAGCAGTTTAGTTTAATAGCTGTAAACTGTAAACGGAAGTAAATTGGGAATCAGAAAACCAGTTGTTTTGAAGAAATCTGATAGGTAGAGCAAACTGTAAATCTTGCTGATATTAACATACTATGATTTTTTACTTAAACTGAGCATGACTAGTGTGACGCGGGCAAGGGCGAGGCTAAATTTAGTATCCGCTGCTGCGATGCGGTCTGATTTTTGGAGTGACAGTCAAAGGTTAACTTCGGGGTGGCGGTCCAAGCCCATGGACAATGTATAAGCCCTACCACTGTGAGGGGCAAGGGCCAAGAAAAATTGGCCAAGGGGTAAGCAGAAAAAGCCGCAAAATTAGGTTTTTGCAACGATAATCCAAAAATTGCTTCGGCGGAATTAAAATTTTCTTATTCTGTAAGTAAATGGATACATGTAAAGTTTGAAATTTTTTCTAACAACTGCTAATTTTGGCGCAAAGTTTTTAAAAATTGCGAATTTATTTTACTATTAACGTTATTGCATGCTTATGGTGCAAGCACCCAAGCCTCCACGAATATTTGGGCTCAAGGTAGAACTCCAATGAAAATTTTCAAAGGACAAGCTTCCACCACTGGATTAGGCTTAGTTGTTAACGTATGGTGACAGTATTAGTTTTAAGCTTACATTTAAAACTCTAATAAAATATTTTGATTTTGCAATTAGACAACGTATTCTGGGATCCATGAGCAGTAAGAAATGGCGGTTCTGGCTCAGTGGCGCAAGTGGCGCTGATGCGCTTCCAATCTCAATCCAATCAATCTGTTGCGCTTGATGTGTTGTCGAATTTAGAAATTCTTAGTAAGTAATTTGATTGCAATAAAGGTTAAAGGTTCGAGTAAGAGTGTGTAATATGTCTGAAACTCCCTACCTACTCGCTAGCCAACTTTGTAAAGAGACGACAACGGCCCTAATCTAAATTTTACACAGGTTTACTTTCCTTTTAAAACAGAAAAATACAAAATTGGAGAGAAAAAATCAGAAATACAAAAATGTTCACAAATATTGAAAATATTCCAACAAAAGGGAATCAGGAGACAAGCACAAAGATATACAAAACATAGCAAAAGCGGGAGGAACCCAAAAGGGAAAAGACCCCAAAATATCCCCCAAACTCTACCCCAGTTGGCAATCCCAAAATAGCACTGTGATAGACGTCCCCAAAAGAACCGCCAACTCTGATGAACCCAATTATGAGACTGATTAACTGTGCGCTCAAAATTGAAAAAGAAAAGTCAATTAGCTATGTACGGCGTTGGACCGTACACAGCAGTACAATTTAGGTTGATTTGCATAAAGTTAGCACTCACTTTTGCATAACTTAGGGTGAAATCAAGGAAATATTCTACAGATTACCCCCTCTTTTGAAACGCGTGCCCTCGCCGCGGCCTCCAGGCACACAGGTTAGTAATAAAATTTGCGTTAGCCTACGTACCATAGCTACTAATATAGATAAAATGCGTTTTAGAAAAAATGGGAAAAAGATAAAAAGTTTCGTGATCCTCGAGGTGCACTTCTCGGGAACACTAATCGGGCCCCACACTTATACACATATTAGGGGATTCCGAGACACAGGAAAAACTACGCCGGAGCATACCGGGGTACATTCAACATATAACGGACTTTGCCGACATACAAATGCAAAGAAAAGTGGGACAAGCCCTTCAGCCGCGACTAGAGCGCACACTACAAAACAGGAGATAATCCGAAGATATACATTTATAATAGAATATATAGAAATGATGTAAACAAAAGCGAGTACCAACAATAGCGCTCAAAAAGAAAAAATACAAAGGAAATTTGACATAAGAAAGTGTATATTTGGTTACGATAGGTGGAAAAATAGGAATTCAAAAATATATATAAAGCCAAGGATCATAGGGGGAAGGCAGAGAGTCTCCGCGAAAGACGAATTTTCAGTGCTCGAAAGAGCAAAATAAAGCGAAAGAGTATTTCATCCTCAGGAAGGGTCTCTCCCTGAGCACCTGCCAACCCCAAAACATATACATTGAGTATAGAATCTGTATAAATGCCAAAATTTAAAGCATAAACATAAAACAAATTGGCATAGCCGCTCAATAATAGGCATGGCAAAATAAGGCAAAAATGATGGCAGTAGAAACATAGAAAAATTTGAAAATTTTTGAAGATAAAGTAAACCCGTGACCATTTTTAGGAAAGAAAAGCGAAACAGACACCGTGTTAATCAAACAAAAAGAACCCGAAAAAATTAAGAAAATAGAGTAACATACAGCACGTATAGAACAGCCAAGCTGAGCTAGAGGGAGCCACCCCGCCCGAAAATGAGATCTCGAAAAAATAGAAACAGGAAAATAAAATTTAGAAATTAATTTAGGAAAATTTACAGCCGGAGAAGAGACCCCAAACAATGACCAAAGACCCCACCCAACCAAGGTTAACGCTAAGTGTATAGAGGACATAAAAATATAGACAATAAAATAACAGTTAGCAAAGAGGGAAAGGGGAGGGGGGACGGACGAGGTAGGGGGACATACAACCGGGTTCACAACAGACATCACAAAATTTGACTTAAATAGTTCAAACAATCATAGATAACTCCAGACTGCGGGAGAGATTTCCAATTCCAAGCACCTCGGGAAAAGTCCCATACCATATCACCGGACCAAACCTCCGGGCCACTGGGCGGATGCCCTCGGCATCGAGCGCCCGCTCAACCAGGACCAACACCGCCAGCCTTCCAGGCACCAAGCCAGGCCCATCCAAACCAGATGTAACCATAGGGGCCGACCCGTATCACATATGGGGGCAATACAATAACAGTCAGACAAACAGTATAACAGGGGAACGCTCGCCTTCAAAAGGGACAGGGGGGGGAGGGAAGGGGACGATAAGTATATAACAGAACAACAAACAAAATTGGAATAATATACGGCATATATATATATATATATATATATATATATATATATATATATATATATATATATATATATATATGGATAAGCATATAGGCACGATGCCTAACAGTAGCAAACAAAAATAATTGGGCAAAAGCCCGCAGTACATATATATATATATGAGGCCCGATTAATTTAGAGAGTGTAGGCAGAGACCGACGGAACCGTTATCTCCCCTACGGGGGAAACGCAGGCACCGTAGGAGACGCCAAATCAGAGAAAGCGGAAAATAAAGCTCAAGATTCAAAACTGCCGGTCCGGGGCTGACCGCCCACCGTTACCTACCCTATGGGGATTGCGCAGGCGACGAGCAGCCACGGACCCGCCGAGGTACGGCACGGTGTTAAGAATACCTCAGTACTATTGCCTACATACAGATAAAAAGCATTAAATAATAAAATTCAAAATATAAGACGACCAACCAAATAAATGAATTCAAATAAGTATATTTTACCCAGAAAAGTATTTAAAATTGCAATTCAAATGAATGAGAAGAATCAAGTTTGCATTTTGCATCCAATAGAGAAAGACAATGATTTTGATCCATTAAATCAGAGAGAAAGATAATTTGATCAGAAAGAGTTACAATAAAATTTTGTTCAAGAAATATTTATGCAAGCTGTTAAGTGTGCTACAAAGAAATAAAAAGTGAAAAACGTAAACATGCAAGTACGCTTTTAATAAAATGAGCTTTTCAAGAAATTTAATTTTTATCCAAAATGTATAGAACGACATGAGAAAGAAAAAAGGAAGCTTCTCCGAGGCAAGCAAAGATTTTTCAGATTAGCGAAAGTTTTAGATAACCGAACAGAAAATTTTCTAATTCTGTAAGTAAATGGATACATGTAAATTTTGAAATTTTTTCTAAGAACTGCTAATTTTGGCGCAAAGTTTTTAAAAATTGCGAATTTATTTTACTATTAACGTTATTGCATGCTTATGGAGCAAGCACCCAAGCCTCCACGAACATTTGGGCTCAAGGTAGAACTCCCATGAAAATTTTCAAAGGACAAGCTTCCACCACTGGATTAGGCTTAGTTGTTAACGTATGGTGACAGTATTAGTTTTAAGCTTACATTTAAAACTCTAATAAAATATTTTGATTTTGCAATTAGACAACGTATTCTGGGATCCATGAGCAGTAAGAAATCGGTTCTTGCTCTGTGGCGCAAGTGGCGCTGATGCGCTTCCAATCTCAATCCAATCAATCTGTTGCGCTTGATGTGTTGTCGAATTTAGAAATTCTTAGTAAGTAATTTGATTGCAATAAAGGTTAAAGGTTCGAGTAAGAGTGTGTAATATGTCTGAAACTCCCTACCTACTCGCTAGCCAACTTTGTAAAGAGACGACAACGGCCCTAATCTAAATTTTACACAGGTTTACTTTCCTTTTAAAACAGAAAAATACAAAATTGGAGAGAAAAAATCAGAAATACAAAAATGTTCACAAATATTGAAAATATTCCAACAAAAGGGAATCAGGAGACAAGCACAAAGATATACAAAACATAGCAAACGCGGGAGGAACCTAAAAGGGAAAAGACCCCAAAATATCCCCCAAACTCTACCCCAGTTGGCAATCCCAAAATAGCACTGTGATAGACGTCCCCAAAAGAACCGCCAACTCTGGTGAACCCAATTATGAGACTGATTAACTGTGCGCTCAAAATTGAAAAGAAAAGTCAATTAGCTATGTACGGCGTTGGACCGTACACAGCAGTACAATTTAGGTTGATTTGCATAAAGTTGGCACCCACTT
>JASAND010019225.1:0-23783 GCA_030248195.1 Trissonchulus latispiculum
GAACACAGAACCAGCCAAGACAGACAACTGACCATCTCAAGGATCTGAAGACCATTTCCGGTTCAAAAGCCCTCCAGGCTGTCCTTGCGTGACATAACAGTTTTGTCAATTAATGAAGTCCAGTAACCACTGGCGAGGAAGAAATCTGCTCTTTGCAGGAGAAGCCCCAGGGTTGGTTTAATTATGAAAGGACACGAGATGTACAAATTGAAATGATTTGATCTTTCAACCAGATTTCGTAAGACTAGACTAGTGGAAATTAGAAGCAATCTTTGGGGAGCACTGCTAATGTGGTGGTCACATCAAACAAATCCCCGCCAAAATGAGTTGTTGAAACATAGGGTCAGACTAATTTAGGTATATATATATATATATATATATATATATACATTTAGAAGTATATTTCAGTTTCTGATACAGAGTCGATCAATAAGTTTGTACAAGCAAACAAAGAGACAAACAAACAAACAAACAAACAAACAAACAAACAAACAAACAAAACAAGAAGGTCTAAATAAAATGTGAAACGCTAAAAATTGCAAGAAACAGTCATTGTTTGGGTGTTGAAGCCCAATACATTCTATCAGCAGTTGGCCACTTTCGTGAACGTACAAACGATTGAGTGTGCAGTAAAACCAACTGTAGGATACTCATTTGTGGGAGCATCACAAGGGTCAATGGGGGGTTAGACCGCTATCTCCACAGCATAAACTCCATAAGCATAATCTCCACAGCATAAACTCCATAAGCATAATCTCCACAGCATAAAAGTGTGGTGCTTGTCACATTCATTGTTATCTTTGGTTCTACACAACTTTCTTATCTTTAGGATTTGGGCTTGGGGATGGGGAGTTCATAGGGGCCCCATCGATGGACGGGGGTTCATCCACCCCAAATCGGGGCAGATTCTTGAAAACTGTTCTGCAAATATTTACGTTTTTCTCTTAGAAACTGCCAAAAATAGCTAAAAAATGATTACTTTTAAGTGTGTCTAAGCTAAAACAGCGAAAACGTCATCAAAATCCCATGGAGCCGGAAAAAGTTTTAAAAATCTTAGGTAAAATGGTAAAGTTTGGCAATTTTCAAAGTTGTAGGTGGAGGCCGGAGTTTATGGGGGCTCCTCGAATGGGGGGGAATCACCGATTAGGGTCTTCCCAGTTACCAGTAGTGTTGTTGGCAAGCGGTATCAAACCAGCCGGCCGTGCGGCAAAACTAGGGGTATATAACTGTATGCATCACTTAGTGCAAAAACTGTTGCAAAATGCATAACATACGTCAAAACTTGTACTGTCCGTTTTGCATCAACCGGCCGAGCCATAAAACCGATCCGGCAGCAACACTACTTCCCAGTAAACCTAAACCAAGTTTAATACCCGAAATCCTGTTTTGATTGTTCCGATTGCTGCTTTCTAGCTAACTCGATCGCTTAACTAATTTGAGAAAAATTGTGGAAATTCAATTTTCGAATCATTTCAGCTAGTTTATCCATACCAAAGAGGGATTTCTAAAAATGTCTCCAACTCTTTGACACATGTATCAAATAATATATATAATCATTGTCAAGTGACAAATTTTACTTCAGGCTACAAAACTCTAAAAAAATTGCTCTTCTATAAAATTCGGTAAAGCTAATTCTAAAAAAGAGAAATTAGTTTAATTGTGATAATGCATTAAAAACAAAAAATTATAAATAGCATACCTTCTAAGTAGTGAAGGAGTAATTATGGTTCAAAGTTGATGTCTCGAACTTAAAAATAAATTGTCACCAACACACGAAAATTTTTGTTAATTTCAACTCTCACTCAATTAGCAGTAATTAGCGTATTCGAGCAAATAATCCATTTCTACTAAATAAACAATCTCTTCTGTAAAAACTTATGGGAGGCAGAGTTGTAAGTGGACAACTTATTTCTTGTCCAGGTCTACAGTAGTCCATCTGCATGGTGTCCGCGTCCACCCGCGCACATCCGCTTGAACACAAAGAAAAGTTGTGTCCACATTGTCCATCAGACACGTAAAAGAGGCAAAGTTTTGGAGGGCACATTTCCACCGACGGAAAGCCGGATAGTTATGGTGCGCTTTTCGCACCCTACCCACCCCCACGAGCTGAGCCAATTTGTACAATAATTGTTCTGGTTTCTACTGTTGGCAGTATGCTCCTTGCTTGTCGACCAATCGATAAATTTGTGCAAAATTTTAAATCAAAACTTTTGCAAATTTCAAATTTCATTTTAGGGGTAGGAACTAAGTTAATCCGGTTGCACATTTTGCTCGGACATTCATTTTATAGAAATGTCTTTACTTTTAGGGATTCGGATATATATAGTCGATCTTAAAATCAAAATGTAAACTGAACAAAAGTTTTGTCCCAAAATTGAAAAAATGATTTTCCGCGAAGTTTGCTAAAATTCTGAAATTTCCCAATTTTCTATATTTAAAATTTTCTAAATCTGCTGGAGTCTGCAAATATTTGAAATTGGATTCTAAAAATTATTCAAACAATAAGCGGTTGCTTCAGTTGAAAACCCAAAAGCAAAGATTCAAAACTAGAGTACATTTTTGAAAAAAGAGTGAGTTTTTAAAAGATTTTAGTTTAGTTTCAATAATAAAACAATTTTTGATATAACTTATTTAAAAGGAACATTTGTATTTTAGATTTCAACTTGGGTTTCATTAAGAATCTTAACACGTCCTGACTTGTGGTGTCGTCTGGGTACTGTTGTTTCAGTAGCCCATTTTAGTTTCAGTTTCAGTTTCCGTTTCAGTCGGCAACATAAGTTACATTCAGTTTCAGTTTCAGTCGGATAAAAGTAATTTCAGTTTCAGTTTCAGTCGTCGTCCCAAAATAATTTCAGTTTTAGTTTCAGTTTCAGTCGCCGGTTCAAATTAATATCAGCTTCAGTTTCATTCGATGACGCAAAATAGTTTCAGTTTCAGTCGGTGACGGAAAATAGTTTCAGTTTCAGTTTTATTCCGACTTTAAAAATAGTTTCAGTTTAAGTCACCGCAAACAAAATTAAAATTACAGTTTCCGCATGTATTTCGAATTTAAAATTGTTGAAGCTCAGTCTAATTTTTATACCTAAGCTTCTTAAGGGGGGGGGGTCCATCGTGAAAAATTTTTGGACCACGGATTTAGCTCATTTTCACACATAATCTAGCCACATATGTCGTACATTGTGAGTTTAAATTTTGAGCTGTTTCGTTCAGTTCTCTGCAAGTTACGTGCCACTGAATGAGTAAAATCTTAATATCGGTGAAAATGAGGGTAACAGCAGCCAACTGAAGCAAGTTTCCGCAAATCAACTTCAGATTTTTAACTTATTTTGTTGTACACATTTAATAACCGGGAGATTTGATCCTGCGCTGGAGGGGGATGGCTGCAAATTTTTTGCAGCTTAAACAAGATTCGAATAATTTATTCGAAATTTGCAGCTATCCCCTGAAGGCCCCTGCAGCCGACTCCTCCATCAACAACACAACAACAGCAGCAGCAACAACAACAACAACAACAACAATTACAACAACGATAACAACAGCAGCAGCAACAACAAAATCATCAACAGCAGCAGCAACAAATCCAGCACTGGGGTCTTGGTCCGACCTGCTGCAACTCCTCAAGGATGCTGAAGGACCCCTCGCTCGCCAGGGGTTAACAGGCGAGCGGTAAGAAGTTACAATAATAGGTAAATAAAATAAAGGTTTTGCTTTTGTTTTGTTGTTGTTGTTAGCATTGTTTTTATAAAAAAAATTAAATCCCTCCACTTTGATGGAAATTTCAAGAAAGAACTCAAACTTGTCTGGTGTCTGCTGTCACCAGTTGCAGTTTTTTAAAAAGAATATGGTGCAGCCGCACCAGAATCCTCCCCACCCTCCTAAATATAATTACTTATGTGGTTTCCGAGATTTGCAAGGAATTGGCCGTCTTGGAGGGGAAACCCTTCAGGGTGGAGCCAATGGGTGAGCACGAATGCACAACAGGCAGCGTGTTCACTTCTGCTGTGGCAGTAGCCTTGATGACGCCTCGGATAATTGCAGAAAGCAATTATTCAGTGCCAGATCTTACACCCTTCTCCTATTTAGAAATAATAAAATTGGATCTGGCACTACCCCTGCAGGCGAAAGCAACTGGGGTGTGGCACGTAGCGAAAAAAAAAAAAAAAAAAAATAACCGTTAATGAAAACATCTTCGTACGGTTTCAAGCCAGATAAGCATGATCAATAGCTTCTTTAAAGGAATTTTCAGAGGAACAAGGCCTCTGTTCATCCGGATGCAATTAAATAGTTAACGCGCTTAATTTGAAATAGAAGCATTTCCGAGCCATAGTTCTATGAGAAGAATTCATCTCTGCACTGAGAGCTTTCGATTGATATATAATATGCCATATTTTTAAAAAATTGAAAAACCACTGTTTTGTGAAATTTGGGGTCTGAGGGTCCCGATTGGTGCACTGAGAAGTACTAGACACAGCTGTCTGCATAATTTATGTTACAAATTGATATTAAGGCATGAATAAATAGATTGAAATGAAAAAAGGGAACTTTACTATATAGCTTGGTCGTAAAATGGCCATTTTTCTAAAAACAGTCATTTTCGCAATTTTGCAGAAAAACTTTTTGAAGGCCTAATTCAAAATTCTAATTCAACAGTGACACAATATCTGTTTAGAGGTTTAAAACGATACCAAATGTTACCCGGTATCTCATACCAGTTTCGAGATTTTTTTGGCAAAGAATTACAATCGACGCTTTTTCGGTTTCCTATGTTTAACACATTTTTTGAGGTGAATTTTCTCAGGAACCGTAAGAGATCCCACTTAAATTTAATAAACTCGTTAAAATATCCCACTTGAACAATAAAATATGTGAAAATGAGAAAAATCGGAGATGATCAAAAAATGACTCCAAAGTGGAACCTCCCCCCTCAAGTTCCAAGTAAGACTTCATCTAATATACTTTACTTGCAACCCTTGGTCATACAGTCATTTTCTTTATAGTAAAGGCAAATAAACTAAGATCCGCTGTGAAATAATTGCTTGCTGCATTGACTTTCTTTTTAAATAATTATCTAAAACAGCTTTGGTGATTTGCTTTAGTAAACCATAACATCCCTTCAAAATGTAATGCTTTGAGTAAATAATAATGGCTCATTGCTGCAATTGAATGCTTTGCCTCATTGCCCGCAGATTGCAGAGCTGTCACAGCCACATCGGCAACCTGCAACGTGCAATCAGCAATGTGCTTTAAAAACTATATATCTAAGCAATTGCACGGTAACATATCTTTCGCAAGGAAGACTATGATGGGTAGGTAATTTGCAATAGCGTTTTCAAGGAACTTAAGGGTAAGCAGAGACTGAAATGGCGTATCATACGCAGAGACTGAAATAGTTTCAGTCTCAGTACGAACTGAAACCTGTTTCAGTTCCAACGAGCAAGAAAAGTTTTAGGCTTTACCCTGGGACTGAAATAGCTTCAGATTTTACTACTTTCAGTTTCAGTCCTGGAACTAGGATAGATTCAGTTTCTGTAGGATAGCCTAAATCTTTTCAGTTTCAGTTCACTTTCCCGAATACTTTCAGTTTCAGTGACAGAATTGAAAATGAAAATTTGCAATATATAATCGCATGATCGCGCGATAGCGTCAACATTACAACTCCGAATTGAGAGGATTCTATGGGGAAATAAATAGTCTACCAAGTGCATTTCTACGTGCGAGTTAACAGAGTAAATTTTTTAACTAGCTTAATCCGGAACGCGAGTAAATAAATTAACTATTTTAACCCTTTGCGCGAAAAGGATCGAGTTAGTCTTTTTCTCGCTTAACGCTCTCCGCGAAAAGACCCTAAGATGGGTCAAAACTTTTTAGTGGGTCTTGGGAGTGAGACAAACGGTTAAGATGAATGATCCGAACGTCGAACGTGGGTCACAAAATGTTGACCTGGCACTGATTCTATCCAATCATTCAACCATACAATTGAAATATCACTTAATGTCAGTAATATATAAATAGGGCGGCGCATCAACTGGCACAGAGATCGACTAACTACTTTAATATCCACTAGTCTATCGTATTTATTCAAAAAGGCAATGGTAATACTAAGCATACAGGTACAACAAAGCGAATACTATACAGAAAACAATAAGCAAACATACCTAAGCAAGCTCAAAGTACCGTACTTACTTACAACCCGCACAATTCTTCACAACTATGCACATAGCATGACCGCAATACACAGAAACAGAAACAAGAGCAGTTGATAGACATTTTCAATTTTAACAGCAAATCAAGTTAATTTGTTGAGTTTAATATTCAGTTCAATATCATCAAAGATTTGAACCAGTGAAAAATAAAGTTGTTTAAAATATTATGTAAGTAACATCGCTATATATACTGCATCATTGAAAGGAGGCTGTAAGCTTAACGTAGCTAAGAAGTTAAACAAAATCCTCCTAAAAAGTAAAGAGAAATCGTATCGCATAAAAACTGCTGAAACTTAAAATGCATTTCATACTATTTTAATTTACAGTCACCTTAATTTGCATACTTGATTGCTTTTGTATTATCGTAGAGACAAGCCACCCATATAGACAACATAAAATTATGGACATTTTAGAATTTAGTTCAAATATAGCTACAACCTTGATTATTAACAAACAAATTTTTACATTTATGCACAATTGATATCACAGTGATTTACTCAAACAGCCTGGTAAGCCTACGTAGGTATAAACATAAAAGATGTGGCGAAAGCGGAGTATGAAATTACATACGTGCGTATACTTACACATGAACGAAACCTTATACTGTTAATAAATAACAAAACAGAAACAATGAATAGCACATCTAGGATTGTACTAAAAATATACACAGGAAGAGTAAACATATATGCGCAAACTGTGAATAATCCCGCAGTAAAAACAGCACACGGCTGACCACAAGACACCAAACCATCACTGAATGGGACCCCAAAGCCTTTTAGTTAAAGAATTTAACACTCCCATTATAATCGATTGACAATTGCCAAACTTAAGAGACAAACACTTTTCCTGGCCACAAATTCATTGTCTTGATTGATTTTGCGAATCCCATTTTGAATAAACCAATGTTTCTTCTACTAGAATAATATTCTAACATTTCACAAGCACAATTATGTTCTGCTAAAGTTGAAGACATAACAACCTAAATCAACTGCAAAAATGGCCCCAATCCCACAAATCATAAATAACGCAACCCCCCATAATCAAAGGCATGACTAACGCACACATGCATGCAGCCGCCAAATTAGTGATTTCTCCGCAAGTATTCAAAATAAATGTCCTTATTTTTCAAAACTTGGTTTTCAAAGTATTAAAAAGATTGCGGATATGGTTTCTTATGACACATAGTAGATTCAAACAAGTATTTTGCCTATGACATATAAAATCACGAGCTGAAAGGCGTTGAGTTCATGCAACGAAACTAGAATGCCGTAGTTTCACTTCATAAAATAAGAAACGAAAAACGTAGTAATTGACGCAGCCGTTAAAATCACTGATGTATGATACAATGTTAACGAAATTGCGATCGAAAATTTTTGACGATTCAACTTACAGTAAAATATAATATGTAGAAGTAAAAGAAAAACGTTACGTCGCGAAAAATGAACACAACCTCATTAAAAGGCACACAAACACAAATAAATAAAAATATCAACAGATCAGGTGAGCTTTAAAATAACCTAGTAAAGAATAAATTAAGCGACAATTAAGCAAACAGCAAGTCAGTATGTAATCTCAAAAAGACACAAGACATCTACGACAGTATGAAACTGTCAGCTACTGAGCAAACTTCAAATGACTAAAGTTAACGTTGAACAACAAAATAAGAACTGTGCAAACGCTAGAACACTCTTGTACACGAGACAATCCAAAACATATAAATTTGAAAATACGTTACAAGAAGATGGAGATATGCAGAATGAGCTACAAGAACGAAAGTATGTGCGTATAAGAAAGTCAAAATACCAAAGCAAACCATTGCAGAAATTGAAAATAACAGAAGATGGTACGGGTCTTTCTCACAAAGGTCTTATCATAGTTCAGCCACAAAACGACGCTCTCCGACGAATCTCGACAGCGACACGACGTTACATTTAGAGTGATTATGTCGTAAGTACACGTACAATGCTACCACAGAAAGAGGCGGCGCGTTATTCTACAGTGAACAGGCACACTACACACTGATTTCTTCATCTTGATCAAAGCTCGAAACTTTTCTACCTACGGAAATCCCCGGTTCATAGCTGTCTCACAAGCTGTCCAAAAAATCTTGGAAAGGGGGGAGCCAAAATTCTTTGAAACTTCTGCTGCGACATAAACTTGTGGATGTAAAAAATCATCTTGTGCTTTTGGTGTAGTTTCTTGCGCAAGTAATATCGGTGTAGGCGCAAAATTTCTGAAAATTTCACACACATTGTTAGTAGGCTTTAAAATATTTCTTATGCTTCTGATTCGGGGGGAGGACTCTTGGCAGTTGTATGCTTCCTTCGCGGAAGAAGGTGGTCCTGGTCCTTCGCATTATGCCCTGCCTGTCCCCGATCTCCAAAGCTGATGACGATAATGAAATAGGGAACGTCAGGTGTTCCAACATCCACATTGTCCCTGGCATCGGCCTGGCCAACGGCGCAAATTGGCTCTGTTAAAGGGGCATGACGCAGCCATGTTGTCGAATTAAACGGATGCCATCCAAGTGCTTAAATTATGCTACAGAGTTTTTGTTTGTTTCTTCCTCATTCTTGCCAATTCCGGCTTTTCTGAATAATGTGCTGCTGTCTAGCGAATCAGGAAAACGTGTGCTGGACTTTAGGTGATTGATGTGCCTCATATCGCCATCCAGGCTGACGAGCCCGGAAATTATAAGAACAACAACAACAACAACAACAAAGAGGCAGCGCGCGTGGGCGAATGTCAAAGCGCGTTAGTTCGCTGAAACGGGCAGACTTGCCACATGCAAATAAAATCTCCTAAACTGTACCAATACGAAATAAAATAAATCAGAAATAAATGTACTTTTAAGTATCTTATGTTGCACTTGTTTGTTACTAATAATTTTTGTTTTCGTTTGTTGAATTAATACAATACAATACAATACAAAGTAAGGAAATGGCAAGACAATACAATGAATAACTAAGTAACAAGTACAGTAATGTGTAAAATATAATACACTTCGGTGTGCTAACTGCAAAATCACAGGTTAGATTATTATTTCATAGAATTAAAACCACAAGCAAAGAAAGAGTGAAACTTTATGTTCCAACGAATTTACAAATTCAGTTTAACTTGTAAGGCCAGGCTAATCATACCTTTCTCTAACCGCAGAATGCCACTATAGCCGATGTCGTAAGCACCCTCATGCTACATAAATAAACAATATGCATTTTTAGATAGCATGCACGCACAAACAAAGTTCACAAATGTATAACAACAGCTGAAGAACTATCACCATCAGATACAACAAAATCAGCAGTCTGTCCATTGTTGGCATCTAATTCCACATTCTGGAGAATATCAGAAATTTCACAACTGATGTCGTCTAAATTAACAGCAGTGGGAGCATTTCCATTTTCCTCAGGCAATCTTTCTGACCAGCATCGTCTAGCCGAAAATATGTCAGCCTTTCGACTGCTTTCTGGTACAATGTCCAAGTCTTCGTCTTCTTCACTGCTGTTGTTGTTTGCACTAGAAATAGCAATCACAGGAATATGAAAACTTGTCCTACTCCGATCAAAGATATCCTCAGCATGCTTCTCTGGTGTAACATAGTCTTCATCAGCAGTTTCATCAGTATTATGATTTCCATTCAGATCCGCTTCCAACTCTTCTTCTTCTTCTTCACCAGACACGCGATCCAAAATTCCTGGATCCGACTGAGTGGGCGTGATGTCTGTGGGGTCATTGGACGGTGTTATATCATTATCATCGTCACTGTTCAAGGAGGTCGTCGTCAACGTCATGGCACCGTCCAGCGTACTACTACGAGAATGAATTGGCGATAAAGGAAGTTTGTGCAGCATACCCGAAGCCGATGATGGCATTGAACCTGAAATAAAACAGTAAGTATTAGTAACAACTAAATAACACTAGATAACATCAGCAACTTTCTCGACTATCGAAGTATGCTAACCACACGAGTACATGCATTTATCGCACTCTATGTATTGTAAAAGTGACCCATTCTTTGCACACAGTTCACTCTCTCACTAGATATTGACTCGAGGCATCCTCACTCGTTCTATGCGCTTACGTATTAACGTATTAAACATAAGTATGATTTACTAGAATCCAAATTGTGGTGAGGTTTCAACCTGCTAGCCAGAAGGATGTAGCCTGGAGGAGTAAGAAGCTTGTCACCCTATGTCCTATTGCTTTTACGAAACATTCTGAATTATTGTTAAGTTTCAACGAACTTGATGTGTAACAGTTGCCCTGAGTGTTTTGGACAAAATACCAGTTCAGAGCAATGAAACAAACCAGAAAACTTTGTCAGCTGTAACACAATGATAATTTTCACGCACACTTATTGATATCCTCAACACTGCTTGCCAGAGGGGATCTGGGCAGATGCCGACGTCTATATCTGTGAGAACGGGAAGAAAACGGTGGCGACAGCGAAGGCGATCTGTGCCGCGTATATCCAGTTTGAGTTGCGAAATCAGGCCTAGACTCTTTACTGGCAATACGATCAGGTCCATAGCCAGGAGACAACAGACACTGATGAATGTTCAGCCACAGTTCCCGTGAGTCAGACAGTTCAGAGGACGGTAGACTGAGTGAATCCCAGTTTGTACTGTGATCCGAACCGCCAGCAGATGAGCCAACCGAATCACTCCGATGCCGCTGATACATTATGTCCTGCAGTTCCTCTTCAGACAGAGTAGGCTGACCTACGAAATAAAATAAAATAAATAAAAGCTGACTGATAAAGCTAAGAGATACATATAACTAATATAGTTTTACTGCAGTTGAATGTAAGTTAAAAAATCAGGGATGGACATAGGAAACCGGGTATTTTTTTGTCTTTTCGACGGTCTTTCGCAAAAACACCCAATTTTTTAGATAAAGTAGCGGTTAAAATGGATGTTTTCCGGAATTTTCTGAACAATTGCAGTCACTAGAATAGTTAAAATTTATTGCTATAGCCAAAAAAGCTTTCCACAACAATTTTTCCAGACACCAAACGCTGGAAAAAGTACGGGTATATGGAACAAAACATTCATAGTATGAACTAATTTTAAGTCATACGATAATACAAAGTGTATCTCCGAAGAAGCCACATAGAAAGACCAGCGTTTAAGAAACAATTGCCTTCTTTGTTATGGCCAGATCACTGTACTATTAGTGGAGCTGTAGTAAATAGTTTCCATACGCAAATTAGCTTTCACATAAAATCTTTCAATGTTCTATTTTGTTTATTGTTTACGCGGACTCAAATAAAATCGAAACGAAAAACAAACGGTTTTCTGCCGATACTGGCAGAATGTTGTGCGAATTCGAGGGCATCTTATCTTTTCGAAACTTTCGCAACTTAGACTACTCTTATGTTTGTAAATGTAAACACGTAATCACTCGAACTAAGAGTCAGAAACTATTACTACTATCACTATGCATTAAGCATGCCATGCCAGGTATGCTCGGGTCATTAACTCGGGACCCCTCCCCCGATAGTTTCCAGGGAGGTGGTCCCACTTTGCACTAAATACACGCTTTTATGCGTGCGTCTGCTCGCTGATTGAACCACTAGCCCAAGACTTACGGCAGGTGATTTATTAGTTATTTTTGTTAATTTATTATAACTATAATTAGATGAATGCAATTAAAAAACTAATTCGACAGATTGCATTCCTACGAATTTTTGTATTATGCAACAATTTTTTATATCATTGGAAGGAGCAGAAAAATGCTACAAAGTTGTCGAATTAGTTTTTTTATTTCAACTGACTTAAAGTTATAATTAATTGATTAATTAAAATAACTAATACATTAGCTTCCGTAAGCGTTAGGCTAGTGGGCCAATCAGCGAGTAGACACACGCTTATATAAAAGCATGTATTAAGTACAAAGTGGGACCCCCTCCTCCGGAAGTTAAGGGGGGCGGGGGTCAAGCCTATCGCTAACATTTTTAAAAGCGCCTTCAATTTTAGAAGTGCTGGACTAGTCCAACAAAGCAAATGAAAAATACGGAAAATCGAAGTTGGAATCCAATTAAAAAGGTCTAAACCATGCAAGTCATGTGATAAGTATGTGTTTGCGGCTGAAAGGAAGCAAACCAACAACAAACATTTGATTATGGAATTAGTTTGATTGGTTCAATTTACCGCTTAGTAATCTGTCTTCGTTCATAGTTAAAATAGCAAGCTCGAATTCTTTATCGTCCAGTAAGCTCTAAAACATGGAGAAAATCAAAGAAGTTAGAGCAGTGGTTCTGAAGACATCAAGAAAACGCTTCTTTCAGGAGTCGCGTCAAATAATGGAAATGAGCTGTTAAACTCAACACCGTTCCCCGTCACTTCGCCACTGTCAAGAAATTAAGGGATGAGAAAGCAAAGAAATATGAAGCCTGAAGAGATTTAAACCATTATATCAAAAATAGTAGTTATTCTAAAAACGGAACTTTCGTTAGTAACGTAATCGCATGTTTGTTATCGTATATAATGTAATGTTTGAGAGTTTGGAGGGTCAGTGAAGTTTAACTCTGCTACCGGCTAGTCGTGTAATCTATTTAACTCTAAAATTCTCTATATTGCTGGTAAGCAGAGCGTGGTTTCTGCTCTGTGCCACTGGTTCTGGTTATCCAACTCCAGCTGTGGGATCGGTGTCCCACTCTATCCATGATGTCTGAGCCAGCCGGCATTGACAATTTGCCATGCTCAGTTTGCCAAAATGCCGTGCCAGAATCAATCCAATGTGATCAATGCCACCTATGGTGGTGCATGTGGTGCATCACCGAGAAATCCCATGGATCCCTGACTGATGAACTGTACGAAGCCTTGCGTACCCTAGATCGGCCCTTCTCATGGTTCTGTTCTACCTGCTCTCCCTTTACTCTATCCCAGCACCTCCTATTTGACGGAATCTTCACCCGGACAGAGCTGATTGTCAATTTCCACTGTGACCCTGCCTCATTCCAAGTCAGTACCCTACGGAGCCAGGCCCGGCATCTACTAGCCATCCAGCCAGCCATGCCACGGAACGTCTTATCCAAACCATTACCGCCTTGTCTCCAGCCATATTTTCACCCCAATCGGAATCTGGATCTGCCGCTCCCACCCGTCCGCAAGAAACCACGATACCCGATACAACAGAGCTTCTTCTGCGCCTCCTAGAACGTCAAGAAGCCCAACGCCAGGAAGACATGGAGTGGATGGAGCGTCAGCGAAGAGAAGATGCGGCCTGCATGCGACTGCTATTCCAGCAGATTGCAGTCGCGCCTGCTGGTCAAGCTACCAATTTACGGTCTGCCAGTGGTTCAGAAGCTCCGATAGCAAGTAGTGGTCATACTGCTAATAACTACAAACGACAGAAGGCGTGTTATCACTGCAAAGCAACAACACACAACTCTGGTTTGTGTCGCAAGAAAGAAAGCTCTAGTTCTCCAGCTCACACCTCTAGCAGTCTGATTGCTGATCAACATGACACATCTAGTTCCGATACACCCTCCGAAGAACCTACTACCACACAACAAGTCCACTTTGCTGGTTCTAGTGAAAAAGATGGCACAATACTGTCATCTTTCCCATGCTTAGCTACGAATCCTATCAACAATGCGACCGTTCAACTTCAAGGTTTCCTAGATCCCGATTCCATGCCTGCTTTTGCAGAATCCATGACAAAGAAACAAGTACTGCGGTACCTAGCCAAACCATTTGATTTTATGGGATATTTTAGTCCCGTCACTATCAAGGGGAGGATCCTGTTGCAGAAGTTGTGGCAGGAGAAGATTGGACGGGACGAAGATCTGCAAAGCCCCAGAAGCACGAGTGGGAGGATATCTCCACATCAATCACCTCCACGGTTCAGCTTGTTCGCCCCATTCCACTGCGTTCTGATGATCCTTGCCAACCTGTAAGCTTTGCGGATGCTAGTCCGCTTGCATATGCCATCGTGGTCTATATCCGAACCAGCTCAGGATACAACTGGCAAATGGGTCCCAATGAAGACGTGCCATCAAAGAATTGGTTCCACTGGAAATAGAGGATCCTATGGCAAGTGACTGTAACGACCAGGCTATCGCTGACGCCGGGGCGGAGGATGTCAAGAAATTAAGGGATGAGAAAGCAAAGAAATATGAAGCCTAAAGAGATTTAAACCATTATATCAAAAATAGTAGTTATTCTAAAAACGGAACTTTCGTTAGTAACGTAATCGCATGTTTGTTATCGTATATAATGTAATGTTTGAGAGTTTGGAGGGTCAGTGAAGTTTAACTCTGCTACCGGCTAGTCGTGTAATCTATTTAACTCTAAAATTCTCTATAGCCACATGGCCACGTGATGTGCTCATCCATATTAACAAATTTTTACAAGAATGATCGTACAATGGTATGATTAATTAAATATACAGGTCACTATAAGGTGTCAGGACAAATTTACCAAACACTACTGCTCTGAAAAGATTTCAAACCATTTGTCATTTCTTCTCCAAACATATTTCCGCCACTTTACAATTTCTTAAATTAATTTTATAATTAAATTAATAATAAGTCTTCAGTTACGTTGTGCGCAGAGCAAAATCCCTGGAGATCCGCAGAGTAAGATAATGAAAGAAATAAACAAGTTGCAATCAAAAATAGCGATTTTCGATAGAGCTAACGTCCTTAATCTTCATTTACAACTAATAAGAGCTTGTAAATACATGCAATAATAGCATTATATAATAGAATATAATAATACTATTTCCGAAAAAAATCTAACTATTGGCTGATAAAGAGAAATTAGTGTGTCAAAACTAAAAAATAATCTATTAAACTCTTGTTCTAGAGCACACAATTATTTCCGGCGCCGGAGCACCGATTATCGGATCCGCTCCGGCGCACATCACTAGTCTTCATGTGTATATATGTGATTTCATTCCGGGGATTTTGTTCCGAAATCTTGTTCATTTTTGCTAACACAAGTTTACAAGTTGACACTAAAACCAGCTTTTAGCAGACTTTAGATCAAAAACTTTTTATATTAGAAAGACACATAAGAAATCAGCAGCACATTTATTTAAGCGTCAAGATAGAAAACAGGTAACTATTTTCTTTCTTTAGCACAAGCTTCTTCGAAAACTGCAGTGGTGCACATCCGTGCAGGTAAAGCTTGTCGAATAACTAAAAGCTAAAAATAAAATAACAGAAATAAATGAAAACTAATTAGTAATTAATTAGTAATTAATTAATTAAACCTGTAGCTTAGCAGCCCTGGAGCAAAGCTCCACCTTCTCAACCACATTCTCGAACAGGACAACAAGCCGCATTGACTGAAGCCACGATATGTATTTAATCAGTCTTCCATGATCATATTTATTTATATTATGACCATTAATAGATAAAATAACATCACCTGCAACGAAAGAACCACAACAGAACATAAATATTTACACGTACTTGAAAAATATCCCCTCTACGCTAGACACAATTAGAAATGGGCACTGGATACTTTTGCTCAAGTAATATTCAGAAATTTTCGCCAAAGATTCACACTCTGAAAAAAGGAAATGACGGGTTTCTGCAATAAATCTTGCTTGAAATCTTACTTGTCATGAACGAAAAATTTTCTACATAATACAACACATACCCGCTTTAAGGCCAGCAACAAAGGCGGGACTATTTAGTTCCACATAGTCTACGTAAGTGACATGCTGAGATCCTTCGCGACCTTTTCGTTTCAAAGTATAAGTCTAGAACAAAACAAATCCTTACAAAGAAGCAAGCAGACCAAGGTATTCAAAAATGCATAAATCAAATACTTAAGACAAAATCAGAAAACACAATGTCTTTTCCAAAAAACCGTGTTAGATGTGGTGATGTGCAAAAACTCATCATTAATGTCTTTATGCATATAGTGTTAGCAGGACACATCCCTAACACGCAACAGTATATATATATATATATATATATACATATATATACACATCTGCTGAGCTGGTCAGGTGGCCCCATGTAAGCAACAGCTGAGCTTAGCGCAGTGACACTCCTGGTTCCAAATCTCTGAATCCAGAAACGAGAACGCGCATTCAAACCCAAGCCCTGGGTGGTATTTTCAGAGTCAACGAAAAATCCTTTACCTTTCTTAATACCAGTGCTAACAATAATTTAAAGTTAACAAACATGATAACTCTACCCACCTGAAGTGTAAAACCGAACTTCTGGTTCCTATCCCTCTGCACCAACAGCGTTCTTCTGTGCCGATTTTTATTGGATGGTGTCACAATCCAGTGATCAGACTCTACCGATCGAAGAACTTTCTGAAACCACTGAAAGGCATAACTACTGTGTTTAGGGCCGGGCAAATTTGGAAATTGTGTACATAAATGCTCACGCTATGCACAGTGCCTACACTAAATGCCACAACAAGTACGTACACCCCATGCTATGATGCTATTATATATATGACGATAGGATGACGATAGACCCAATAGGATGACGCAGCGTGCTCGATAGTACGGTGCTATAGTCTCTAACTGTTTCCTTCCATGTTGAGTTGTTAAAAAATTTTTCTAAAAAATCTGGGTGGGTTTTTCCCTGGATTTTCTGCCGGACTAACGGTGGATCGGATCAGTCTCATTTTTGGGGGGCTTGGAACCACCTCCGTGGGAAATCCGATGGACATGGTCCCCATCAAATGGAGATCCCCACAGGTGTCCCCTGGCATCCGTGTCTGGCCAACGGCGCTAATGGGTTCCAACTCCCGGGGGCATGACTCAAATTCTGAATCCTTAAATTATGCTGCCGAGCTGAATCTATCCTGGTCTTTCCAGATGATTTGGCCTAGACGTGTGCTGGATTGAGGGTTGTCTGTTGTGCCGAATCAGCCATTCCTTAAATTATGCTGCCGAGCGGTTGGCCCGGTTTCAATATCCTGGTCTTTCCGGATGTCCTGGTCACAACCTGCGAAGACGTGTGCTGGTTTGGCGATTCTCCACATTGCTGAAGACCATGCACGATGGGCCCGGAATAGGAAGAAGAAGAAGTCTCATTTTGCTGTGTGCAAAGAGGAAGAGTTGTTATACGTATATCATTGCAAATATTTGCAAAACTTGTCTAGCCCAACCCAGTCAAAAGTTATATACGTACATCGGTCTAAACTTTTGGTAAATTTTTGGATGGTTGAACCACAAAGTATGTAGGTGTCATTTTCAAAATCTCAAAAAATGAGCACGAGTGAATCAAATGACACCTTTGCATACATAGGTTGGATAGAGTCGCGCTTTCTGCTGCCAGGTTTTGGAGCTCATAGCGCCAAACCATGACCTAGGAGGCGGGCGGGTTTTTCTCCCCAAAAAGGGTATGGGTTTTTTCATCTCATGGCGATATAATAATAAATGCTCCGAAGGTCCAGTTTTAAAAAACACCACATTTTCTCCTAAGGTCTGCCTTCATAAACTTCACTGTTCTACTTCTGTTATATACCTGAATGCTTTCATCACCACCAGTTTCTCTGTCGCAATAGCAATTGAACGAAGCACTCTTTTTCAACGACGGCAGAGACGCATACAAATGCGAACGGGTGAGATTACCGGAAGAGGCATAGGACTTTTTCCGCCAAGGGCTACTAAATAGAAAGTGAGAACGTTTTGCTGATAAGGAATTCAAAAATGTTTTACTCAAACTGGGTCTTAATGATGTAAAGGGACCAGAGGCATGGCGAGTGCGATGTCTTCTCGGAGAGCAAGGTAAGGTATGAAAGTGCCCAGTACTGTTGAAATCCATCGGCCTAGACTGACAACAATGACCAGAGTCAAGTTCGGTTACGTCATAATCGTAGAAATCGCATCGAAATTTTCTCACTGGAGGTGCAGACTGTGGCGCCGCAACTCGTATGTTCATCTGCAAGACAACAACTACACTACAACAAAAGTGTGCATCATATATAATAAAAGCCCAATCTCGATGCCTGGAGAAATAGCACCACTTTCATAAAACTAACAAGGTTTTTCTTGCAGGAGGAGCACCTATAGGAATTCGCCCCCTCAGAGTCGAAAAATAAATTTCAACAAACTGTACGCGTATATACGTACGTATACAAGGTGTGGCGGGCATAGGTGTATCAGGATATAGTTTGCCCCTGAGAGACCCCCTCCCTAACCTCAACTATATATTCTCCCCCTGCCGAGCTCAAACCCCTCTCCCCCCTAAAATTGGGTCCAAAACCAAGTTTAAATGCAAAATTTTGGAAAAAATTCGAAAAATTGGCCATAAAGGGATCAAGTAAACAATCTCCCCCCCAGCCTCAATTGGGGGGGAGATTGTTTACTTGATGTTAACTTTAGCAAAACGTAACCAATTTAGCTCAAATTTTATGTGGATGCATTCCAACATATGTCTGATTGATTGGTAATAAAATTTTAAAATTTTAAAAATTTTAAATTTTTAAGTTTTTTTTAAGGGGGGGGGCCAGGGAATCAAAAAAATTTTTGTCGTCAATTTTGCTGAAACATTGTATATAGGGGTTTTCGGGGTCGTAGAACACGAATCTGAAGTCCGTTTTTCGATTCAGCTTTTCGTTAGTTCAGTACAAGCTTACATCTTAAGCTTACAACTTTAGCTTATACTGAGCTAACGGAAAGCTGAATCGAAAAACGGACTTCAGATTCGTGTTCTACGACCCCGAAAACCCCTATATACAATGTTTCAGCAAAATTGACGACAAAAAATTTTTTGATTCCCCTTGGTCCCCCCTTAAAAAACTTAAAAATTTAAATTTTTTAAAATTTTAAAATTTTATTACCAGTCAATCAGACATGTGTTGGAATGCATCCACACAAAATTTGAGCTAAATTGGTTAAGCATTGAAAGATTTATAGCGTTGGGGGGGAGATAGTTTACTTGAGAATTTGGGGGGGAAATTGTTTACTTGATCCATCAGCTATAAACAGCTAAAGATGGTTACTTATAGCAAATAAAGGGTAATATACGCAATTATAAACCACAATCTGGGCTAATTTTATCGCATTTTTGTACAAATTTGTCAATTTTCAAGCTCTACATACGTATATATTTTCGCATACGAAAACTATTGACACAAGCCGAGTATACTTTTAATGTATAAAAGCAGAAGGCGAGAAAAGGAGCATCTTTAGCTAAAAAACTTGGGTACATTTTAGGAGCGTCCTCCCCATATTTCGGATTTTGATAGGGTCCCCCGAGCCAAATTTGAACCTTCTATTCCCACCAATCCAAACAGGTGGTATACACCTATGGTACGTATGTATGTATGTATGTATGCATGTATGTATGTATGTATATATTCAATTGCCAGAGTATACAAATGTTAGATAATTCAAAAAACAAAGAAAAATTAATACAAATCATGAAAAGAACACAATAAGCAAAAATTAAAGCAAAGGTACTGTGCAAACAAAATTTGCTTCCGGCAAGACAATGCAGGGCCGGCTACTCGGGCACTAACGCAGAGCCCCTCAAAATCGCTTTAAGGTGCTGGTATCGCTTTGTGTAAATTTGACCCTATAGGCTTTAATTCTTTATGAAAGTGGATGAAACTTTCCAAATATACTATTTCGGTGCTCTTTAACATTCTGGGACCAGTCCCGCATTTTTAGGTGCAAAGATAAGAAATTTTTGGTTTTTGCCATTATTCTCTCAGCACATAGTCGAGACACCAGATTGGTGGGTATGGCTGGAACGAGGGCACAAAAATGAACATTTTTGCTTTCACAACTTTTGAGCTATCTCTAGTGGTTAAGTCAGTATAAGCAAAAAACGATTTTTGGGGTCCAAAAATGGCCGTTTTCGAGAAAATCAGTTTTTTCAAAATCACTGCCAGATCGTACGGACAATGTTGGTTTATTTATACTCAATCGATACAACGTCCAATTGCGCGTTTTATTAATACCTATTCGCTGGAGTTTGTTGCTCTAAGCTGGAGATTTGGCCGAAAAACCATTTTGGCAAAACTGCGATTATTTTGCTTTGAACATCGATTTCTCAAAAACTACCCAATGGATTCGCGTGATTTTTGGCAGAATGAGAATTCGCACTATTGCGGAGGGACATTTTTCTTGGTTTGAGCTAAAACGTCTCCAGTTGCGAGAAAACTCAATGCAAAGTTGCAAAATTTCGTGCCACCGCACATTTAATGGATTTTCTTGTCCGTTAAGACCTGCTGAGCCAAATCCAAAAAAATGTCCCTCGGCCCACATGTCCTGTATAGGACAGCACAAGAAAAAATTTTGGCCGATTCCACAGTTTTGAGAAATCGATGTTCAAAACTTTTTGGTCTGAATTCAACCTATCAGATGTCAGTATGACCAAAAAGTTTAGCTATGTTCTGCGGATTTTTACTAGTTTCGTACAGTCATGAGAATCTGCAGATTGTAAGCTTTAAAATTATGTATAAAGCTCTTTCCAACTCACACAATTGCGAAAGTTATGGCGTTTCAAAAGGTACGCACAAAAGCACTGCACAAAACGATACCAGCACCTTAAGCTACATACACTAGCTAAGTGTCTTTTGAAAGATGTTAAAGAAGTTGCTGAAACAGCCTCTGTAGATAGACTATTCCAAATTGGAACTATTCGATTAGTGAAAAAGTTAACTCAAATTTCTAACCCATTTACTCGGCTTTTTTTAGTGGAGGGCGCCCCCCATAGGTGTAATTGGAGGGAGGTTTGGGAAGGGGGGTAACCCCCCCCAGCCATTTTTACAAACCACCCCCAAAAATTTTTGGGGGCCCCCGGCCCCCCCCCAACGGGGGTGGGGGGGGGGGGGTTAGTCGCGCCGACGGCGCGAAAATTTGGCCAAAATTGGCCAAAATTGGTATTTTTATGGTAAATTTTGCAAAATTTTTCAAGAATATCCAAATTTTAGGCTTAAAGTGTTCATTATTGCGTGAAATACATGTTTTCAAAAGTTTCATGGACTTTCTGACTCAATATTGACCCTATTTTGGAGTTAGAAACATGCTGGCAATCAAGTTTTCGAGTTTAAAGGCCCTGTCTAATGTTAAAATTAGTTAATGGTTGGATGTTTTTTGGCATTAGCAATGGCTGAAAATGCAATTTTTGGCACAAAAATTGAAAAAATTTTCGGGGGAGGTTTGGGGGGGTCGTGGGGGGGTTGGGGGAGGTCTAGAAAGGGGGCCCGCCCCCAAAATTTGGGGGGAGGTGGCCTCCCCCAACCCAAATCCCCGTTACACCTATGCGCCCCCCACTCGGCCCCACCCCTACTTTTTTGTGCTTCCCCCCCTCACTCACTATAAGATAAGGTGCCTAGAAAATGCCAAATTTTACGGATTTTTGGTCATTCTCAGAAATTTTCCGGCTTCGCCGACATTTTTTGGTCAAAAATCGTCTATTTTAGTACCCAAACTCAATTTTTGAGCACTTATTTCTCCATTTCTAGTTATTTATAGCGGTCTTTAGCGTAATTAAGCAAATTTTAGCAAGTTTTCGCTAAGTTTTTGTGATTTTTAAAAAATATTTCCAATTTTTGGCTAAAAACTTCCAAAAATATAGGTACGTGTAGCGGGTTTGAAAATTTTTAGGGGGACGGTCGCCGATTTGGGGGAAGGGTAGCCAATATTTTTCAGGGAGGGGGTCGGGTACCTGTCCATTTGGGGAGAGGAGGAGCCCAGAAAACACACCTATCGGCCATCGGCGTATATCGAGGTGTATATGGAAAAACAGCGTAACTCGAAATTTGGCGAAATTGAGTTACGAATACCATAATTAACTACAGAGCTTTACGAGCTTTATGGAAAAACAACGTAACTCGAAAACCGCGTAGTTGGGCCACAATAAACTAATAACAAATCCACGTATCTGTAATTTGGCAAAACAGCTCCACCCCATCACATTTCGGAGGTATATAGTCAATCAAATTTCCAAGAATAACCACCCACCATCCCCCAAGCATATATATATGTAACATGGATTTGGGTTTAGGAGGCCCTCCCCCCCTAACCCCCCACGCCACGACCTCCCCAAACCTTCACAAAAAATAGCATCTTCAGCCATTGCTAATGCCAAAAAACATCATACCATAAAGCAATTTTAACATAAACAGACAGGGGTTTTGAACTCGAAAACTTGATTGCCAACATGTTTCTAACTGCATAGCAGTGGCGGCGCCAGGGGGGGGGGGAGCCCGGGGGCCCCGTGCTCCCCCCCTTTGCGATTTGGGCCCCTCCCTTTGGGGTGTCGGGCCCCCCCCCCTTGAAAAATTTTTCGGGTGTTTATATGCATAATTTGAGTGTTTTCAAGAAATTTTTTTAAAAAATCGGCAAATTTTTCCAAAAAATCGAAAAATTTTTGCTAAAATGTGAGAAAATTTTTGGAAAATGAAGGTAAAATTTGCCAAAATTTGGCAAAAAATTTGGATTTCCCAAAAAAAGGTCGCCGGACTTTTGGGTCGGGCCCCCCCCTTCAAAAAATCCTGGCGCCGCTACTGCTGCATAGGTGTACCACCTGTTTGGGTTTGGGGGGGGGGCAGTAGAAGGTCCAAATTTGGCTCGGGGAACCCCACCAAAATCCGAAATTTGGGGGAGGGGGACCCCCCCTAAACTGTACCCAAGTTCTTTTAGCTAAAAATGCTCCTTTTTTGATGTACAGTATTAGTGATGTGCGCTGAACAAATTGCCCGCTCCGGAGCTCCGGCCGGAGCGGGCTGTCGGAGCACCGGAGCTCCGCGGAGCTCCGACTGTTTGTGAAGGTTAAAATTGTAAAAAATTTTATTTTAAGCTAAGCAAATTATTTCTGCAATGAAAAGCACGTCTACTCACTGTCTACTATCATAGCGCTTCCCTTTTTTATATTCAGAATCTGATTCTTTTGCTATACACATTTGTTCTATTTGCTATCCTGTATTTTTGATTTGAAATGAGTTCAGAATTCGACAACTTTTCACAGAACTCGTGGCTGTTTCATTATGCATTATGTTGCGTTTACATAAAAGTCAATGTTAGTTTACTGCCGTTTAGTTCTAATGTCTCACTTTTTCAAGATATTTTGCTAAGTTTAAATTTCATAGATTATGACTCCATAAAATTCGTTACGAGAATTTCGTCAAAAATTGAATTCTTGGATCCATGATGAATTATTGCAAAGGACCAGATTTGCTCTTATCCACTGTTTACTTTTAAAACGTATGTAATCATAAAGTAAATCTGAACAACTAGAAATTGTCTCAAAACTATTACAAAAGATGTGTGAGATGAAAGTAAAGAAAACATTTGAAGAAATTGAAAGTTTACGTAGAAGAACACATTTCATCGGAAAAGGAAATAATTGATCGATTAATGGACAATGGCAATTAATTAAAAACGTTGTATTGAAACAATTCTTAGAGGTCGAAACTTAAAATATATATATATTAAATTAAAGCTTGAATTGAAGCTTAAAGAATTATATTTAAATTTTCACTTTTATCATCTACAAGTTGGAAAAATTGTCTCCAGAAAACGATTCATACAGCAGTCTTGAGAAAGTATGTAGAAAAATTAATGAGAACTAATTCATTGTTCTTACGCACTGTTCGTGAGACTACAGCAAGAAACCATGTAGCAATACGTAACTGAACGAAG
>JASAND010019226.1:0-10217 GCA_030248195.1 Trissonchulus latispiculum
TAACACTAGGTAACATTAGTTATTGACAGTAACCCTCAGTAACATTAAGAAGGTGCCATTTTTCGCTGTAACAAGCACCCCCGCCGTCATCCGTCACAATTAGTTCCGATATCTCCTCCAGTCCTTATCGTTCTAGTTGTTTGTCTTCCTCCTTCTGCCTGTGTGGTCTTCGTGGTGCAGTGTCGGTATCGCTTTTCGGCGCTTTCTGACTCCGTCTCTGCGGCAGGGCGATCCCGACCACTTTCCCCACCTCCAGCTCTGTTGTCAGACTCTTCGTCAGTGTTTTCCGATTGTTCGACTCTGACTCAGTTTCTGGCACTTCACTGTAACTGCTAGCCCCGTCCTTCAGGGCTTTCTGGTCCCTGATGCTCTTCTGTGTTTCCTTTTGTGATAGACGCCAAATTTCGCTTTTCGGTTCTAAAATGTGTATAGGCAAATAGAATGGAACATGGGGGGTCGGGCGATACTAAGGCAGACGCACACGCGAGCAAAAACTTTCGCAAAGTCCCACCGATCTAGTTCAAATTGGTATGGATGCATCCGAACACATTTCTGATCCGATCTACAGCAAAATATTAAAATTTTAAAAATTTCAAATTTTTAAGTTTTCCAAGGGGGGACGTAAGGGAACCAAAAAAATTTTTTGTCTCCGATTTCGCTGAAAAGTTGCATATAGGGGTTATCTTTGTCGCTGAACACGAATCTGAAAACTGTTTTTCGATCCAACTTTTCGTTAGCTAAATATAAGCTTAAACATTAAGCTTACAACTTTAGCTTATTTCTAGCTAGCGAAAAGCTGGATCCAAAAGCGGATTTCAGATTCATGTTCAGCAATCCAGAAAACCCCTATATGCAACTTTTCAGCGAAATCGGAGACAAAAAATTTTTGGGTTCCCCGTGGGCCCCCCCCCCCCTTGGAAAACTTAAAAATTTAAAATTTTTAAAATTTTAAAATTTTGCTTCAGATCGATCAGAAATGTGTTGATATGCATCCATACCAAATTTGAACTAAATCGGTTACGTTTTGCTAAAGTTACGCTCAGGTGTGCGTCTGCCTTAGTATCGCCAAAGGGTCGACACTCTCACGATAATAATTTGGTAACTAGCGCTACTGCAAGAATGTGTTGCCCACAACACATTCCTTTGGGGTATAAATTGTACTAGAGACCTTTTAAGCTGTTTCTGTTCAGGAAATCTGTCCCAGGACTCAAAGAGTTTTCAATTAAGCACCATATTGCCCATGTTTCAACGAATTTTTGAAAATCCGGTTTTTTCCGGAAATTCCGGATTTTCCAATCTGCGGCCATAACTTTCGCTAGAAACAGTTCCAGAAAATATGGTAAGGACAAAAATTACTCAGCTCGACGAGCTCTTTCATTTGAGCCCAATATCGACCACTTTTGAAGAACTTTTTCAAAATCCGGAATTTTCCGGATCGAATATCTCGAAATCCGTAAATTTTCCGGAATTTTCGATTTCAGTCTCGAAATCAGCGTGGTCGAGTTACCCTATGACCGACTGGTGAGCTAAATCGGAGACAAAAAATTTTAGACAAAATTTTGAATTTTTGAAGATTTCGCCTTGGTCCCCCCTTACCATCCCGGAAAATCTGAATTTTCAAAACCTGGAATTTCGGAACCATCTTGCTTCCGGGAGATGTCCTAGTCAGCGGCTTCAAAATAAATGTATCAACCACCCCTGTACCCCTTCCCAGTCTCGAGATCTAGGGGGGGGACAGACGGATAATAATAAGCACAGAACGATAACAAAGTGTTGCCCATTCCTTTGGAAAAGTGGGCAACACAATAAGGACTCATCCCTTTTAATGGGATGTGTAAATCCAGTTGGAATGCTTTTGACCGTGGTTTGATATCACTTATACCCCTTGCAAGAGCAAGTTAAGACTGCAAATATATTAACTCATTTAAGTCTGCTAGCAAGTAAAAACTTCACTGTTTAACACTTTGTAACCCTGTGCGTGAAAAGGATTGAGTTAATTTTAACTCTGACAAAGCTTTTAACTCGCTGCGGGTCAACGCCTCAGAGGTCTGATTTCATAAATAAATGACCGTAACAGGATTGGCATGCATTTAGTGTTTGCTTTTGCTAGACTACACATGCTCTTTACCTGTAACCTCATATCCCATATCAGTTCTTGATTTTATGGAAGCAGCTACAGCTACACCCTGGTCGCAGGTCTGGACTGCTTCATAGCGATGGGAGCGCAATCGCCGAAGGATAAAGCTGAAAGGTTTATGGGAATGCCAACAATGCTGAGATATTCCATGCAGAGGAACGTAGCCGAAATGGTGGCACTCCTATAACCAAAATCTTTTAATCCAGGTTCTAATTCAGTGCTAACATATACTTATTGCCTATCACATAGGTTGTATAGGCCTTTTAGGCAAACAGCGTCTTGTCGACGTCTCGATTCAAGTTCAAATTTGACGAAGCATTCTACAAAACTACAAGACTAAAGGTGCCTCTCATAGTCGCGAACGCAAATGTACACGCGTTGATTCGTGCCTACGTGCGTCTACAAACGCCAACATCATTTTGCGCGCATCGACGCGCGCCGACGCGCGTCGATGCGGGTGCAGCGGCATGCTACAAATAGGCGCGTCGACGCTTCCAGTGGTAACATGGTAGTGCAGCGCGTGGAGGCGCTTCTACGCGAGTCTACGCAGGCCGACCCCTGTCTAAGCGCGTCTAGAAGCGATTGCGACTACGAAATCACCATAAGAGCAAAATAAGAAGAAGAAGCAAAGGCGAAACAGCACACTAGGACAGCAATTTGACCCTTCGATTAAGTACATCGGTCAAAAATTTGAATAAATTAGAGGACCAGCAAGTGCATGTGTCCGGGCACCGAATTTCGGTATTATTAACTACCACAAAATGATTAGTACCTGCCGTTTGATAATTTTGATTTCATTAGGTACCCTTTGGACTGCATTTATCTTGTTAGATATATACACCCATACCTGCCTACTCCCGCAGAACAGTGAAAGAGTATTTTTTCTGAAGGCTTAATTTGAGCCATGATATCCTTTTTAATAGCGTTGCATATGGCTACAATGTGGTGCTGTTCCTTGGTTACGCCAAAGTCTTCCATTGACATGTAATGAAATATAAATATCTAAAACATATGTGAGCGTTGGTTGTCATCGGAATTTCAAAGTTTTTCTGCTTATCACCTGATCACTACAGTTTGATTTCGAACTCCAATATTGTGTCTTGGTTTTTGAGAACGTATGGTGACATATTATGTTAGAAATCGTGGAATCTCGTGACTATCGATTTTTTGATCAAAGTGAATTTCTAGTTCCTTCTAGGAAAATGATTGATACCATATCCGACACCTTCACTTTGCCTAAAGTTCTCATGATTTTGCTTCTGAAATTAAAACCAGCTAAAATTTGAGAGAGTTAGATGGACAGCGTATATATATATATATATATATATATATATATATATATATATATATATATATATATATATATATATATATATATATATATATATATATATATATATATATATATATATATATATATATATACGCTGTCCATATAAGCATAAACCCTGCTATGCGGAGAACCGCTATCCGAGTACCAGGATCTCGGATGACTGGCTGGGTGTGCATTTGGTTCTCGGCTAGCTGGGTACACATGCATGTCCTCGGATGGTCGGCAATGTTTCGGATAGCTGTGCTCGGATGAATGCATGCCCACCCTGCTATGCAGGAGAACCACCGACTTTTTTCAAACTTTTTTAGCTTAATTAATTAGGCTGAGCTTATGCTTAAAAAATGGCTTAGGCTTAGACGTGTAAAAGCACGCTCTGTTCTAAGCCTAACACGCTCTCGGTAAGCCTAGGCCCTGCCGCGGAGGAACGCGTTATTTGGTGGTCCTCGCTTGGAGGGGTTTTTACATATATATATACAGCTCTCTCAAATTTTAGCTGGTTTTAATTACAGACGCAAAAGCATGAGAAATTGAGGCAAAGTGAAGGTGTCGGCTATGGTATCAATCATTTCCTGAAGGGGCGGGGAGTCACTTTGGTCAAAAATCGATAGTCACGGATTTCACGGTTTTTAACACATAATATGTCCCCATACGTTCTCAAAAACAAGACAAAATATTAGAGTTCGAAATCAAACTGTGACAGATTTATTCAGGTGATAAGCACGAAAACTTGAAAATTCCGGTGATGAGCCCTGCAAGGTCAGGTGGAGACCGAACGCGACGAGAACAGGGCAAACCGATAAACCAAAGTACAGCCTTTACTAAGGTAATATTTAAGTGCAGACGTGGCTCAAGGCCAGCTATCCAGGCGTTCATAATGCATGCTTGAGTGACGCACTGACCTAACCTTGCAGGACTGCCCAGTATAACTCTAACTCGTTTTATCTTGCACAGACAACATTTTAGACCCATGGTTCTATGAGAAAAGTTGCTCCTCGTTCCATTAGCCATCGGTTGACACCCAGTTTGTGTCTATATTTGTAAAAATTCTAAAATTGACATTTTTCACTTATAAAGATCAAAGGTGCCGCCACAGCAGTCATGTTCAATATTGACGCATTTGTTTTGGCCACATTATGTGACAAACATGGATATATTAACCTGCCAAGTTTGGTGATTTCTACAAATAAGTAGTGAGAAATTATCAAAAGAATGTGAAAATTATGACAATTGGCCGATTTTAGCAAAATTTGCTGTTTTTGTGGCAAGCTTTTTGGGCTTACTGTAGATGATAGAAACATGCGAATACTTTTATAAGACGTGGTTTACTGCGTCGAGTGCAGCTATCTCTTGGCCGTTTCTGTAGCTTTTGCCGATCGATCAGGACAAGCAAAAGAGTACCGTAGGTCCCGTTTTTCATTGTACAAAAATGGCCAATTTTCCAAAATTCTGACTTTAAAACTTCGCCAAAAATCCAATACTGAACAGAATGCATTAAACTACATAGCTGCACTCCTTGTCCTTTGACATACGTGGAGTGCAGTCCTTGACTTACGTGGAAAGTTTCAATGCTGTATCTTCCATACAGCGAAATGTTTTCTGCCACAAACTTTTTAACGTAACTTTTTCATTTTCCTATGGTTAACACATGTCAAGGTCACATTTGAAGGGCGTTACAGAACGATAGAAGCAATATTACGCAAGACGCACTTGTCTTGTTTTGAGGACCCATGGGGACTAGAAAATATGTGAAAATGAGCAAAATCGAGATGGTCGAAAAATCGGCAAAAAAGTGACCCAGTTTTAAGGGGGTAAGTAGTATAAAAATGACAGTTCTGGCGAAGTTTTAAAGTCAGAATTTTGGAAAATTGGCCATTTTTGTACAATGAAAAACGGGACCTACGGTACTCTTTTGCTTGTCCTGATCGATCGGCAAAAGCTACAGAAACGGCCAAGAGATAGCTGCACTCGACGCAGTAAACCACGTCTTATAAAAGTATTCGCATGTTTCTATCATCTACAGTAAGCCCAAAAAGCTTGCCACAAAAACAGCAAATTTTGCTAAAATCGGCCAATTGTCATAATTTTCACATTCTTTTGATAATTTCTCACTACTTATTTGTAGAAATCACCAAACTTGGCAGGTTAATATATCCATGTTTGTCACATAATGTGGCCAAAACAAATGCGTCAATATTGAACATGACTGCTGTGGCGGCACCTTTGATCTTTATAAGTGAAAAATGTCAATTTTAGAATTTTTACAAATATAGACACAAACTGGGTGTCAACCGATGAAAGCACGGAACGAGGAGCAAATTTTTCCTATAGAACCATGGGTCTAAAATGTTGTCTGTGCAAGATAAAACGAGTTAGAGTTATACTGGGCAGTCCTGCAAGGTTAGGTCAGTGCGTCACTCAAGCATGCATTATGAACGCCTGGATAGCTGGCCTTGAGCCACGTCTGCACTTAAATATTACCTTAGTAAAGGCTGTACTTTGGTTTATCGGTTTGCCCTGTTCTCGTCGCGTTCGGTCTCCACCTGACCTTGCAGGGCTCATCACCGGAATTTCGCTTTCGTGCTTAATCACCCGAATAAATTCAAACAATTTGATTTCGAACTCTAATATTTTGTCTTGTTTTTGAGAACGTATGGGGACATATTATGTGTTAAAAACCGTGAAATCCGTGACTATCGATTTTTGACCAAAGTGACTCCCCGCCCCTTCAGGAAATGATTGATACCATAGCCGACACCTTCACTTTGCCTCAATTTCTCATGCTTTTGCGTCTGTAATTAAAACCAGCTAAAATTTGAGAGAGCTGTATATATATATGTAAAAACCCCTCCAAGCGAGGACCACCAAATAACGCGTTCCTCCGCGGCAGGGCCTAGGCTTACCGAGAGCGTGTTAGGCTTAGAACAGAGCGTGCTTTTACACGTCTAAGCCTAAGCCATTTTTTAAGCATAAGCTCAGCCTAATTAATTAAGCTAAAAAAGTTTGAAAAAAGTCGGTGGTTCTCGCATAGCAGGGTGGGCATGCATTCATCCGAGCACAGCTATCCGAAACATTGCCGACCATCCGAGGACATGCATGTGTACCCAGCTAAGCGAGAACCAAATGCACACCCAGCCAGTCATCCGAGATCCTGGTACTCGGATAGCGGTTCTCGCATAGCAGGGTTTATGCTTATATGGACAGCGTATATATATATATATATATATATATATATATATATATATATATATATATATATATATATATATATATATATATATATATATATATATATATATATATATATATATATACGCTGTCCATACAGCTCTCTCAAATTTTAGCTGGTTTTAATTACAGACGCAAAATCATGAGAAATTGAGGCAAAGTGAAGGTGTCGGTTATGGTATCAATCATTTCCTGAAGGGGCGGGGAGTCACTTTGGTCAAAAATCGATAGTCACGGATTTCACGGTTTTTAACACATAATATGTCCCCATACGTTCTCAAAAACAAGACAAAATATTAGAGTTCGAAATCAAACTGTGACTGATTTATTCAGGTGATAAGCAGGAAAACTTGAAAATTCCGGTGATGAGCCCTGCATGTATATATGTTTTAGGTATTTATATTTCATTACATGTCAATGGAAGACTTTGGCGTAACCAAGGAACAGCACCACATTGCCAGCATATACAACGCTATTAAAAAGGATATCATGGCTCAAATTAAGCCTTCAGAAAAAATACTCTTTCACTGTTCTGCGGGAGTAGGCAGGTATGGGTGTATATATCTAACAAAATCAGTGCAGTCTAAAGAGTACCTAATGAAATCAAAATTATCAGACGGCAGGTGTTAATCATTTTGTGGTAGTTAATAATACCGAAATTCATTGCCCGGACATATGCACTGATGGTCCGCTAATTTATTCAAATTTTTGACCGATGTACTTAATCGAAGGGTCAAATTGCTGTCCTAGTGTGCTGTTTCGCCTTTGCTTCTTCTTCTTATTTTGCTCTTATGGTGATTTCATAGTCGCAATCGCTTCTAGACGCGCTTAGACAAAGGTCGACCTGCGTAGACTCGCGTAGAAGCGCCTCCACGCGCTGCACTGCCATGTTACCACTGGAAGCGTCGACGCGCCTATTTGTAGCATGCCACTTTACGCGCATCGACGCACGTCGACGCGCGTCGATACGCGCAAAATGATATTGGCGTTTGTAGACGCACGTAGGCACGAATCAACGCGTGTACACTTGCGTTCGCGACTATGAAGGCACCTTTAGTCTTGTAGTTTTGTAGAATGCTTCGTCAAATTTGAACTTGAATCGAGACGTCGACAAAACACTGTTTGCCTAAAAGGCCTATACAACCTATGTGATAGGCAATAAGTATATGTTAGCACTGAATTAGAACCTGGATTAAAAGATTTTGGTTATAGGAGTGCCACCATTTTGGCTACGTTCCTCTGCATGGAATATCTCAGCATTGTTGGCTTTCCCATAAACCTTCCCTTTATCCTTCGGCGATTGCGCTCCCATCGCTATGAAGCAGTCCAGACCTGCGACCAGGTTGTTGCTGTAGCTGCTTCCATAAAATATTGCTTTGATATGGGATATGAAGTTGCAGGTAAAGAGCAGTGTAGTCTAGCAAAAGCAAACACTAAATGCATACCAATCTTGTTACAGTCATTTATTATGAAATCGAACCTCTGAGGGCGTTGTCCCGCAGCGAGTTAAAAGCTTTGTCAGAGTTAAAATTAACTCAATCCTTTTCACGCACAGGGTTAAAAGTGTTAAACAGTGAAGGTTTTACTTGCTAGCAGACTTAAATGAGTTAATATATTTGCAGTCTTAACTTGCTCGCGAAAGGGGTATAAGTGATATCAAACCACGGTCTAAAGCATTCCAACTGGATTTACACATCCCATTAAAAGGGATGAGTCCTTATTGTGTTGCCCACTTTTCCAAAGGAATGGGCAACACTTTGTTATCGTTCTGTGCTTATTATTATCCGTCTGTCCCCCCCCCTAGATCTCGAGATTGGGAAGGGGTACAGGGGTGGTTGATACCTTATTTTGAAGCCCTTGACTAGGACATCTCCCGGAAGCAAGATGGTTCCGAAATTCCGGGTTTTGAAAATTCGGATTTTTCGGGATGGTAAGGGGGGACCAAGGCGAAATCTCAAAAATTCAAAATTTGGTCTAAAATTTTTTGTCTCCGATTTGGCTCAACAGTCGGTCATAGGGTAACTCGACCACGCTGATTTCGAAACTGAAATCGAAAATTCCGGAAAATTTACGGATTTCGAGATATTCGATCCGGAAAATTCCGGATTTTGAAAAAGTTCTTCAAAAGTGGTCGATATTGGGCTCAAATGAAAGAGCTCGTCGAGCTGAGTAATTTTTGTCCTTACCATATTTTCTGGAACTGTTTCTAGCGAAAGTTATGGCCGCAGATTGGAAAATCCGGAATTTCCGGAAAAAACCGGATTTTCAAAAATTCGTTGAAACATGGGCAATATGGTGCTTAATTGAAAACTCTTTGAGTCCTGGGACAGATTTCCTGAACAGAAACAGCTTAAAAGGTCTCTAGTACAATTTATACCCCAAAGGAATGTGTTGTGGGCAACACATTCTTGCAGTAGCGCTAGTTACCAAATTATTATCGTGAGAGTGTCGACCCTTTATGATACTAGAGCAGAGATATATCTGAGCGTAACTTTTAGCAAAATGTAACCGATTTAGTTCAAATTTGGTTTGGTTGCATATCAACACATTTCTGATCGATCTGAAGCAAAATTTTAAAATTTTAAAAATTTTAAATTTTTAAGTTTTCCAAGGGGGGGGGGCCAAGGGGAACCCAAAAATTTTTTGTCTCCGATTTCGCTGAAAAGTTGCATATAGGGGTTTTCTGGATTGCTGAACATGAATCTGAAATCCGCTTTTGGATCCAGCTTTTCGCTAGCTAGAAATAAGCTAAAGTTGTAAGCTTAATGTTTAAGCTTATATTTAGCTAACGAAAAGTTGGATCGAAAAACGGTTTTCAGATTCGTGTTCAGCGACAAAGATAACCCCTATATGCAACTTTTCAGCGAAATCGGAGACAAAAAATTTTTTGGTTCCCCTTGGTCCCCCCTTGGAAAACTTAAAAATTTAAAATTTTTAAAATTTTAATATTTTGCTGTAGATCGATCAGAAATGTGTTCAAATGCATCCATACCAAATTTGAACTAAATCGGTTAAGTTTTGCGAAAGTTACGCTCAGGTGTGCGTCTGCCTTAGTATCGCCCGACCCTTTATGTTCCATTCTATTTGCCTTTACACATTTTAGAACCGAAAAGCGAAATTTGGCGTCTATCACAAAAGGAAACACAGAAGGGCATCAAAGACCAGAAAGCCCTGAAGGACGGGGCTAGCAGTTACAGTGAAGTGCCAGAAACCGAGTCAGAGTCGAACAATCGGAAAACGCTGACGAAAAGTCTGACAACAGAGCAGGAGGTGGGTAAAGTCGTCAGAATCGCCCTGCCGCAGAGACGGAGTCAGAAAGCGCCGAAAAGCGATACCGACACTGCACCACGAAGACCACACAGGCAGAAGGAAAGACAACAACTAGAACGATAAGGACTGGAGGAGATATCGGAACTAATTGTGACGGATGACGGCCGAGTGCTGTTACAGCGAAAAATAGCTGCTCTTAATGTTACTGAGGGTTACTGTCAATAACTAATGTTACCTAGTGTTATTAGTGTA
>JASAND010019227.1:0-20428 GCA_030248195.1 Trissonchulus latispiculum
ATTTTGCTCAGTGATACTGAAACCACTGACAGTATCTTTCTCGTTACTATAATCATAAACTATAACCCAATAAGTTAATTGCAATCTCTTGTCTATAAAGTTATAGTTTACTGGCTAGGATTTATTCATCTTTCGATCAGTCATCAGGTAGTATTAAAAAAATTACTGACAATCATAAGCAAAATCAGATGCAAACGACTGTAGTGCAGTTGTTCTTTTAGTTTGTAGAAATCAAAGTTCATAAACGTTAGATGCTTCTCTGCTGCAGTATTGCTATTCCAGCTTTAATATATACATAATTATAAACGACAGTTCAGTGAGTAATTTACGCAACAATAATTTAACGAGTTTTCAATTAGACACTGGCACTATCCGTATCACTGTTGATACTAGCTTCTATTTCATCGTATACATCAATAAATATATAGATCCATTACTGAAAGTTTGCTCCCAGCTAAAACATGAAATTTGTTGTTATCACTGCGTATGAAAATAATTTATTTTATGTAATAATAACTGGGAACCGAGTCTATTTCCAATAATCATGACAATTGTGTCTGAAAAGATTGAGCTAGGTTATCATATAACTGAAAAAATTAATCTTATACAAAATTGGAAACGGCATTTTTATGGGAAGAATGTCTAAGACAGTTGTGGTAGATCAAATCTAGACTGGGACTCCGCACACCCTGGCTACCACCTCCCAGCTGGACCTCCATGCTCCCCCCGTGGGCCCCACCAAAGACCTGATCGGGACCAGGACTGGGACTTCGCACACCCTGGCTACCACCTCCCACCTGGACCCCCATGCTTCCCCCGTGGGCTCCACCAAGGACCTGATCGGGGCCAGGACTGGGACTCATAGCTCTCTGGATGCCAACAGAAATAACATTCTGCCAGCGGGTATTCCTGTTCCCAGAGGATGATCCGACTTGATGGTTATTGAATAACCACTCGGTAGCTTTTTCCTTCGAATCATAGATGATTTGAATATCATCATCATCACTGAAGTTGTCGAGTTGTGACATGGCAAAAACCAAATTAATTCAACGTACTGGAGGTTCGTGAACGTGATCTTATGTACCATGTTTGGGATGGGTTTGATCTATTGGTATAATTTTTGATTTGCACTAATTTTCCATTTTCTGGATCATGCTCTGATTTTTTAGGGTTTATCGTTGTACTTACTTTATAATCCTATCATCATTAATCATGCTATTGTTTGGCGGAAAAAGTAGATTAGGAATCATTAACAAATTTCACATTACTCGTCATTTTGTGTAGGTAAATGAGAACTTTAAATTATGTGATCACTGAAGATCTAGTTTTTTCCTTTTGAATGTAAAATAAAATTGCAACCACTGATCAATTATTCTATTTTGAACGACACATTTTCGTCTCATTATCCTCGTTTTTATGTCTTATTTAGGACTTGTAACATTAGCCTTGTTTTTATGTCTTAATTAGGACCTTATTCTATTTTTAATCGGAGCATTTTGACAGATGAAAAACACTGTCAGTTCTTTTGAACCAATATAGCTTCTGTAATATAACAAGTTTTTTCTGCACTATTTTGTTTAAACTAAGTAGTCAACCTTCTTGAAATTGAATGTCTTCCTTGCAATGTTTCTATCATTTGTTTTTGTTGGATTGATAATTTGAATACACACAAAGTTGTGTTGTTACAGATTTACAATTGAAGTTCAGAATTTTTTGAAAATTGAAGTTGAATAAATTGAAAATTGAAGCTGAAATCAAAATCATTTTATGATGTGTGTTTACATTAATTACCTTGTATCTTGTTTGGTAAGTAAAATTAAGAAATGAAACCTCTTTTTCAAATTCTTAGTGAATTTTTTCTAGTCTGTTTACTGTCTCTCTGAGCATATTCAGTATTACCTAACTGTCATAGTAGAGTTACCAAATATAATTATATAACACATATAACTAATCTTTACAGTATTCTAAATAGTAGGCTTACTACTAGAGTGAAAAATTGTCAAGGTTGGGTTTTTTCCAATGGTTCTGCATTTAACACATTGAAATGTATCTAATATATATATATATATCTACTCCATAGTAGCATAGAGTTTGAACGTGTAACTGATAGGATTGCTCTACTCTCCATTCGATCCACAGTTAGAGTACATAGTCCACATTAGTTTAAATATCCGTAGATGTACTTGTTTTCCACTGGGCCCACAGTTGCCCACAATGTGGGCTGCAGTTCAACTCTTATTTTCCTTACTACTAACTTCTTATTTTTCCGGGATATCGCTTTGAGCACTAACTGCATACAGGGAAGCTATAAAGTTTCTCTTACAAGTTGTAAGCTTTTTTGATAAGCAAGGAACGGTTCAAAACAGGCATTTACCGCAAAACATAAAATTCAGCGGAATACAGCTTGAATTTCGCAACATTACACACACAATTGATCACTGACTATAAAGGTGCTCAGACGAGCTCTTTCCAGCTTCACTTCCTTGGCACAACCCTACGTAAACGGTCCTAACTAAGTAAAGAGTTTATTAAAAAATTAGCTTCATTCAGATATTTTCTCTATTTTGCTTTAGTTCATTCCAACAACTATCATCATCGCCTTTTCATGCTTTATGAGACCAAACTGCAGCGCTCTTAACAATTTCATTATCCCATGGGATTATTTCCGAAACAACGAATTGCATACAAAGTCAAAGCTTTATCTTCACTCTGCAACATTCTCCATGTGTTTTATTACATTGTTTCTATATTCCCTATATCTGAGTTTATTGCGTTGGGGAAAGAACCCAATTCACATGCTGTTGATAGGACTAATTTTGTCGATTTCCGTGATGCACTCTTGCACCTGGTTTTCTTGTATTATTTTGGAATCAATAATCCTATATCAGCTGTCATCTAAACAGTTCGGATGTGAAAGTTTGGTACTGTTCAAACTTTTTGTTCTACTATCATTTACAATCTTTGCCTTAGCCTGCATTGAAACCTATTTATCTTCCCAAGTTTGTTGGTATCAACTAAACAAGGTCATTCCGATAAAGGAAAGCTGCCGCGGTTTTTCCTCTAGCCTACATTGCTGTATCAATGGTCGTTGGCCTAAATGTAGGAAGCTACAAAACGTAGAAGGGGAGGATCACATCAAACGAATTCCACCGCTGTTTGATCCACACGAAGATTATCGGGAAGAAAACGGATCTGAATCTCCCAAAGTCGAAACCGCAGCGTCCTTTCAATATTTCCAACAACCGCCACCAAATTCCCCGGAAATCAAACCTCTGCCCACAAAACCACAGAAACCACCCAGTCCAGCGGCATACTTTGAGCAGAAGAAGGCTGTCCTGGTTCCACCTGAGCCTAAAAGTCCCAGCTTAGTCTCCCTGCCGTCAGAGAATGAGGAGCATTTCAAGACAAAGTATTCCCGACTGACAACCTTTCGACCGAAAAGTCAGTCCTCAAATTTGAACACCATACATACAGACCAACTTCCGACTCAGTTTTCAAGCGCCAGCTCTGTCCACACAGCTGATCTAGCAAGATATCCTAATTCCTTTAATGGTTTAAAGTTTAATCCTTCGCGTACTTCCAGCACTGCCTGGTAAATCAAGCCACCTAATACTCAACTTTTTAACTATAACGTTCAGTTGGGGAGGAACGTTCAATTTATATACTAACGGAGCTTCCAACCCAATGTTGTTTGTTACCTTATACAGCCCCCGAAGCTGGAAGTTAATATGCATTCCTTTCAGTTTTAGCTGCCCGCCTAGAGACTGAAACAAACGCTCTGTTTCAAAACAAGCTAACCAGTTACAACCGGTTTGTTTTTTATAAATTGCTTGCTCGTCACAACATTCCCAAACTAGTTCTGTTGTTTTCTACCCCAACATTATCAGTGTTGCTAAAACTGCCACTTAAAAAAGATAGCGCAACATAATGAAACGGAAACATCAGTGAAGGAAAAGTTATGCTGAGGCTGAGCCCACTGATGAGCGCTGAATAAACCAAGAACAAACAATTACCTGAACGGCTTGAATAGCTTTGCTGGCTGGTCAAAAGCATAACTCGGAGTCCTTTACCTGAAGGACGGCTAAACTTCTTCTCAAGTTCTGCTGATTTATACCAAGTACATCTACCTCTAATTTGAGAAAGAACACCCTAATTTGAAAAACACGAAAAACACTAATTCCTGAATCTTTTCCGCCATGTTTTCTCTTTCACACGAAGAAGCCATAAAATAACAATACATACGCCCAGCATCTCATGCTAAGGCTTTTCATTAAAGTGTTTGCGAAAAAGTAATGCAACAGCCTACTTCACGAAGGAATTGTGCCGCCAAATTGTCGCGAAGCCTAAACGGTTTATCTTCAGTAGTCCAGAATTTCATTAGTCAGAAACCAACTTTTCAAACTTTCATTAGTCAGAATTTAGGATTTTGAAATAACATAAGTTGAACTTTCATCTGTCAGAATTTCATAAGACAGAATTTTGTCAGAATTTTTCAAAAAAGGCAATTTTAGGATTCCTGGCGCAAAGTCTAACAAGATGGCTGATCTTGATGACAATGTTATAAAATTGCCTCTAATCAACACAAATATGTGTCTTGGCTTCACCACCAAAAACGAGCAGAACTCTTTTTCAAAAGGGTTCCCAACAACTGGGTTGGTTCCGCCTACACCTACCTACATCTTCCAGACAGGAAATGATGATAGGCTGTTTCGTTCGAATCCTAACGGATTCAGAATGGCCAATACCCAAGAGTGCGTAATGACTGTTGGATTATATATGTATATACTCTTGACGTGGTTCAAATCATCAAGAGTCTTTTTGGGAAGAGTTAAGAGCTACAAAAGACTATTTTAGCTCTGCCCTTTTCTACTCTACCCTACTTTATCGGGAAAGGACCTAAGATTCTGCAGCAACGTGCAAAATTTTGAAGAAACTAGGACAATAAAATTCTGACTGATACGATTCTGACTGATGAAAGTAGACGGCCTAAACAGATCAGACGAAAAACCTGTCACTTAAAACGGTTTGTTGGGCAACTTTACCGAAAGGTTCCACGAAAACGCTGTTCATATATTTCAACCAACTCTTGTTCGGACTTTTCGCCAGTGTTGGCGAAAACCGTCGGTTATGGCAATTTCGTTAACCACCATCAGCCTCTGCAAGAAAGGAACTACCCACCAATCCTATCAACTGAAAACAGAACTTTTAATGGAAAAATAAATACAATTTGTCTTCAATACTCTAACAAAAATCACACGCATAACTCAAAACTAAATCAAAAAACATGCAGACAAATCCAATTCCATCTAACGCATAAGCAAATTGCACAGAAAAACCCCACTGTTGAGCACAACAAGTCATTACGTATCCAGCCGAATTGGATTACAAAATGCAAAATTAGAAAAACAGCTTTCACATAAAGATAATTAACTATAAGTAAATACGTTTGACATACGATAGTACAAGTAATATGAAATAAATTCACGAAAATAAACAGATTTTGGACTTTGACGAAGACTCGGATCTCGTAAAAGAAATCATTTTAGGAATTCGCATTTCAAAGAAAATTAACGTGTCGGTAAGAGAAAATTCGTTTATCACAAGTTAGATATAGTTTCAAAGTATAAATTCATACGACCACAACAAAAAATATTCGCACACCTATAGTTAAGGGGGGGGGGGTCGCGAATTTTCGACCATATCCGATTTTTCTCATTTTCACATATTTTGTAGTCCCCATGGGTCCCCAAAACAAGACAGTTGCGTTTGTTGCAAAACTTTCCCTATCATTCACAATAGTCCTCCAAAGGTGGCCCCGGCATGTGTTAAACATAGGAAAATGAAAAAGTTAGGAAAATTTCGCGGTAACCAAAAGTTTGAGCGCTGTGCAAGAGAAAACGAGCTATAGCTGGGCAAAATGGTAATCTGGACTAGGTAGCGTGTTAATATCTATATGAGGTATTTTTGTGTTAGCTCAGCGATTTTCTAAAAATTTTCAAAGTTGGGTGAAGCCGGTTTTTGCACAAATTTGACTTACAAAAACGTCACCAAAGAAATGTTTCGTCGTGGCCTGAACTAACCTTTTACTGCACAGATTTCGCGTATAGATATTAACACAGTACACAAATAGAGGTTCAATTTCCATACGCAAAATCCATGCTGCTACTTGTGGATAGTTCATACTTTTGATTACCGCGTTGGCGTTTTGCCTCAAAATACGTCATTTTGTCAATTTTTTGGATATAATGGTCCCATAAGTCGGGTGAAAGCCGAGCTTTTTCAACCAAATTCGGTGTGCCAGTTTGCACATATGAAAGGAAGATGTGCGCTAAATTTAACTGCAATTGCTGGTGTTTAACTGTGGATGCATGCCTTAGTCCGATGACGGAGGCCTAGAGTCAAAAAATCGCAATTTTCAAAATTTTCAAATACAGCCAAATTTTATAGCAAATTGAAGCTCTCGATGTCCTGAACATTTTATCTTCTTGCACCAAGTCTCTACAAAACAGTATGAGAAAGTTAAGCCGCATTAAAGTTTGAAGTAAATAACAGTCGGAAGGAGCTTGATCAAATGGTTCAAACGCCGTTTCTCGCACGTTGCTTGACGTACCATTGTCATTTGCACAGCAATAAATAGCCCAAGATAGAGGCTTCAACCGTAGTCTTTTGTCATCCTATGTGTACACGTCTTCGAAGCCCTTAGCGATCCATAGTGGCGTAAATACTAAATTGTAGGGATTTGAACTGCAATATCTCTTAACTGGATTGACCCTGGACTCTAAAAATGTGTCTTGTTTTTGGACACATATGGGGGTATATTACACCCGAAAATGAGCGAAATCGGTGTCTATAAAATTTGGTACCCGGCGACCCCCCCCCTTAAGTACGCTGTTTCTGCGCTAAAGAACTACAAAGAACACTCGAACTATAATTTACGAATCTACCAAAACTATGTTAGCAAATGCAGAGGTTAACTCATTTCAAAAGCTGTAAAATGCATACGTAATTATATTCGTACAGAAATCCGCAACAAATTTAAAAAAATAGAACCACTGTATATACGACAAAGCACATGCCGAAAATTTTAATTAAATAAATCTATTATCAGAAACAAACACAGTGGACGCATGCAAGCCGTTTTTGCTGGAGCAAAATTTGAGAGCTTTTCAAATAATTTTTCCAGCACTCCCGACTGTCTATAGAAACTTTATGAATACTATTATTTTTATTACCAGTTTGTTACCCTGAACGAGTAATTTAATGTCTTGCTCCCGCTTTGTCGATACTAAACAGCTAACTTAAATCTATACCAAGCACCCTTAAAATTAGATTTTCTGAAACATATTTCTTGTTATTCAGGAATCTAGAGGGTTAGCAAATTAACAAACTAAATGCTTAATTAATAAAGTTTACATATATAGGTATCAACAAACACAGTAGCAATATCCAAAAAAGTAGGTGCCAGTCTTATAGAAACCGCAATATTTAACTTTCCTTAATATGTAAACAATAGTGCACAGATGGTACACATAATAAATTAGACTTCAAAAATCAAAAGAAAACATCAGCGTCAGCTTTACAAGACTGACACCCAAAGTGAACCAAATATATACCAATAGTATCTATGACAGGTTTAGTAAATTTTAACGGCTCTGAACAGCATACGAGCCATGGCAACATGAATCACTTCCGGGCAGGAGACAAAACAGTAGCGCCCGGGCGACAAATAGGAGGCCACCTTTTCTCTGACCTTATCCGCCGGACTAACAAAGATGGCATAGGTCCGATCTGGGTTATCCCGAACCGCATACTCTACCATGGGGACATCAGACATCGTGTCGCCACAAATCAGCACTGTGCCGTCTGACAGCTTCATATGGACATGCTGTAGGGCAATGTTGACCCCGTCAGCCTTATTGAAGGCCGGTTTGCCGCTAGGGTTATCGGTTCGCAGGATCACTTCTAGATCAAACTCCCCGCGATGAATCACAAAAATCTTGTGCTCAGGATCCAATTTGGTGACTTCCGCTTCGACAGCGCTCAGCAGTTCCTCACACAACTCTCGGGGGATATCCTTAGCCACATTCTGGAAGCCCAGATTTACCCGATCCACCTTAAACTTCTGAAAACCCGACCCGACCATCTTGAACTGGCGAAACTTGGGCACATCGTAGAGCCGGTCCAGGGCTGTGATCAGCTGCTTCAGCGATTCCTTGGATTCCTTCGTTAGATCTTCATCGTTGACCAGATGATCGCCACGAATCAGCCATTCCTGTCCCCAGGACCCGCCGAAAGTAATGTAGTCTTGCGGGGTGCAGGTCAGATCACAAATACCCGGTCCACGCAACGGCCCGGCTGTCAGAATAGCTGCAAAGGTAGAGTAGCGACACAGGAAAGTGCTCAGAATTACGGCACTGTAGGCCGGCTGCATACAGGTACCGTAGGTGTTGGAATAGGTTTTCATGGTTCCATCCCAGTCCGTCAGGAAAATATCTATGCCTTGGGTGCAGAGGGGTAACAGCATCTCATGCACGATGCACATTTCCTCCAGGAAACCCGACTTTCCCTCTGGATGGTATTTTGCCAGGGCATCCACCAGGCCAGTGAAATCCGCACGATTCACAAAGACTTCCATAAAGTCAATATCTTTGTGCAGACTGCGCACCTCATCCTCGATGCACAAATTTATGGTCTCCGGCCCCTCCTCGGAAACGCGCAAAGTTTTCCTGAATCCCTCCATCAGGTCAGTTTCCAGGCTAGCCAGGGCGTTTCGCAGGGACACCGTCGTCGAATAAGGCACTGCAACATTGTCCATAACCTTTGTGACCAGATTTCGTCTAACCGTACGAATTTCATGCATCAAGCCAAACAGATCCTCCAGGGTTTCCACTGAACGTAACCGGATAACCGTATGAGCCCAATTGACATCGAAATAGGAACTGACCCAGGCATCCAGACTGTGTCCCTTCACGTAGCTGAGCATCCGGTCACAATTCTGGGTCAACTTTTCCGGGTCAGCTTCCGCTGCCTGACGCAAAACTGTGGCATAACCAGGCGCATCAGAACAGTCTGAGACCCGGAAAAAGCAATCCTCCAGCCCCGCCGCCAGAAATTCATCACAAACACCAGCACCCGTAGACAGGACAAGCGCCATAGACCGGTTGGCTATCAGGGCTTCCTTGGCCGACAGGCCCAGGCCAGCCGTCACCGGGGTCACAAGGACTATATCCGCCTCCGCATAGAGGCGGAGAACCTGATCCACTGGTTTAAAGCCAAGATCCAAGACCAGAGGTTGCCAATCACCCGTTTTCAGGTCCTGGTTCAGCTGGTCAGCAGCCTGAACAGCTCGGTCCAGATAGGCCTTGGCTGTGGCATCGGACAGCTCCAGTGCGCCGCCCGGCTCAGCCCCCTCATTCTGCCCGGGCGAGGGCATCAGGGCCGACACCTGATAGAATCCGTCCAGCCCAACACGATCCGGAAATGCCCGGAAATATTCCCGTACAGCCTGAACCCGTTGCAGCAGACCCTTGTTGTAGTCAAAACTCTCTGCCGCCACAAAGAGTTTCCCGGTCACATTGAGGGTCTCCTTCAGGCGGGGGCTCGTAGACGCGGGCACCGCTGCCAGGCCAGCCTCCAGTTTCTGGACATCCACACTGATCGGGAAAGCACCCACATCTACCGTATGCCGGTTGTGGGTGACAGCGTACAGATGTCGATCCTCCACACGATAGTCTTTGACTTCAGCCTTGGGGAAACAGCGCTGAACACAGCGAACAAAGGCATCACAGTCACGCTGGGTCTGAAAGCCTAGGCGACTGAAGCGCAGCAAACTGTAGACAATCGTCTCGGCCTGCTCCGGAAACTGGGCAAAAAAGGACTCCGACAGGCGAAAGGGAGTGTGAAGGAAAAAACCCACATGAAAGTCCGGTTCCAGAGAACGCAGCAGATCACCAACCAGCAGCAGTTGGTAGTCATGAATCCATAGGAAATCCTGGGGCCGGCTTTGACGAGCCGTATAGACGGCAAAATGACAGTTCAGACGAATATAGACTAGCCAGTCAGCAATCAGGCGAGAATTTGACTGACACAGATACTCGCTCCAGATAAACTGATCCAAACCGTGGAGAGCGGGCCAAATCAGCTTTCGGGCCAGACCGGTCTGAAAGGCCCTGTGATCCTGCTTCATCACAATGATCGGGTTGATGGAGAATTTCCGTTCCGCAAAAGTTTCCAGCTGACGCTGCAGTGACAGGAGTTCATGCTCCGTCGAATGGTAGAGGAAATCGCTCTGGGGCCGCTCGCCCAGATCATGCTCCACAAGCGTGATGGAGGGCAGCGCCGTGGCCTTCTTCCAGGACTGGGCCAGCTGGATACTGTTTTTGATCACCTGGTTCAGCAGCTTCTCACTGGTCTCGTCCAGATGCAGCAGAGAGGAGTCCAGATGGGAGATCCAGACGTCATCCTTATCGAGATGGGAGGTCAGCTCACTGCCCAGACCCACATCCTGCGTTCCGCATTCAAATCGAATTTTCGAGCGAATATTTCGTTTCCGAATTTTGACCGGCGGCGCCGTGGACACAATCATCCGACGACTGGGAAAGTGCAGACTAGACAGACAGCTGTGAGTGCGCAGTTTCAGCTGAAACTCCGTGTGCTCTTCATTGGACCAGACTGGGTCCAGCTGATTGACTGTTTTCAGAAATTCAAACTTTTCCTCAAACTGTTTCTCATTTCGGGACAGATAGACGGCGCAAAGATCTGAGGCCGATTCACAAAAATCTGCCAACAACTCTCTTCGATTTCTACTCTGATAGATGGCCAGATACAGGATCAGGAGATTAACGTAATCAGTCGAGTAACGCATGGCAGCCTCGATCATATAACCGCTGGCTTCAATCAAAAACTTTAGGGCATGCTGGGTGCCCAGGGTTTCCAGCAGGGCACAGAACAGTTCATAGTTATCATGGCGAAGGCTTAGACTCAGCTCCAGCAACAGCAGCAGACCCTCGAAGGCAAAGAAACTGTCGGATTCATCGGCCAGATAGCGATCCAAAAAATGGGCCGTCAGTTTCTGATAGGAAGCAGCCGTCAGATAATCACCGGGTCGCACGTCAAACTGTGGCTCCGTGGAAGACGGTGGTGGTTGTTGAAGTCCGTCGTTGGCATAGGGCTCTTCCTGGTCAGCTCCCGTGGATCCCAGGATCCAATCCTTCACCAAATTTGCCAGGAACCGGCGCAACTTGTCACCAAAATGCAAAGGGACCTGCCGCTCCTCCATACTGGTCATTCGATAGAGGGGAGCCCCTCCTAGCGCGGCATCATGAAGCCCTTTGGACTCAGCGCCGCCAGAGGTGGGGGCACCCTGGGAAGACGACAGTTGTTGTTGTTTCAGTTGGCAAAGATGAATCAGCCGAATCACAGCCTCCAGATCCAGTTCAAAGTTTAAACGTTCCTCCTGACCACTCACTAACCCGAGGCCCCCGCCAGCGCCAAGGGAGTCCAGAGAAGGAGGGACTGGAGATAGGGCGGGTCGGGGCTCAAAGGGTCGGCGACGAGGACCAGGCAGTCCACTAACTTTCCGTGACGGTACAAGGGCAGACATTCTATTCGGTAGACCTGTGGAAACCTCAAAATGGCAATGAACACCGGAAGGAAACTGAGAAAGACATCAAGCGATGGGAGCAGCCGCACTGCGTCGCAGCCACACGCAGGTAAACAAATGCCAGCTCAGATTCTAAAACAACAAAGTTGAAATGATATCGTACAGATACGAATAATGAAAATGAAAAAGTAATAAGAGTGAGAGCTACAAAACGAAGAAAAATGTTTGAAAGTTCTACTAAAAATTGCTAAAATTTGGCATATTGGCATAACGTGCAGCGGGGGGGGGGAACGCGCCCTGCCAACTCGACCCACTGACGACCCTCCTATTTTTTGCCTTCTCTGTCTTTGTCTTTTGTCCTCCCCAGATTTTAAAATTTTTACAAAAAATGTCAAAAACAGCCCAAACAAATAAAAAATTGCCAAATACGTATCGCTAAAACTGGCTCAGCGATTTGAAAAGGTCTGGAAAGTTTTTGGATTTTTGGCTAACCTCAAAGTGAGTGGGATAAAGTTAAAAAAGTGGGGGAAGGTTAGAGTAGGATGGTGGTACCCCACAACGGCCTCTTCCCGTCATCCAGCAGCAGCATTTTTCAAGTTTTTTTTATTTCCCCCATACTAAAATGGGTTTTCCCCCGCTTGACTATATTTGTTCATTCATTCACTTCCCTTCAAATAAATTTGCGTTTTAATAAATTTTTATTCGTTCTATCAAGTCAAACGCTTCCCAACTAAATCCGTTGTTAACGTATCCTCCGCTGTTTTGGATGCGTATCTACTGTAGAATTGGTGTTTTGTCTGTATTATGGAGCCATCCCCAGCAGTTGTTAAAAGCTTCGAACCTTAGTACGTAACCAGCAAGTTTGTGAAAAGATTATTCCAAAACGTTGGAAAAATAAAGAAATCGTGTCAGTAGGCGAAGTGTTTTTCAGAAATTTGAATTTGTCCAATCCTAGTTTTGACATTAAATGAATTAATCTTTTTAAACATTTCCATTATGAATTCTGTTGCAATTTACAAAATTTTCTCGACTTCTGGGGGGCTCCGCCCCCCAGACCCCCCGCGTGGCTTCTTCCGAAATGTTACACAAGTGCAGTTGGCATAGCTTTGGCTTGAATGATCCGAAAATAACAAAAATAACATTGTAGCAAGAAAATGGCGTCTAAATTTATTTTATTTTTTATTATAATTGAAAAACAACACATTTAAATTTTACACAGCTTCAAACAAAAATACACACTGAAATTTAAATTTACACAAGATTTACAAAGGTCCGACTTTGAGAAAAACCCTGCGATATGCTCATCGTTTTCAGCGACTCCGATTTACTTATATGGGCACCAACAAATGGCCGAAAATAGCTGTTTTTGGGGACATTTCCCAACTTTGACCCTGGGCGAGGAATCACGGGCGCCATGCAGCCCGAGGGTCACATCCGCCGGTTTCGGCAAAAAGTGGCCAAAAATGGCATATATATATATATAAAATCGAAAATTTAGGGGGGTTCCCCACCCTCCGTCGGGAACCCTCCCCCCCCCCAGATTTTTTGCACAGGCACACCTATGCGCATGCATTTTTGGGGGGGGGCATAGGTGTACCAGGCTACAGTTTGCCCCCTGTGAGACCCCCCCACGGAGAGGCCAGACCCGATCCCCCTGGCTACCCGACCTCAACTACTCCCCCCCAAGCCGAGCTCAAATCCCCCTCCCCCCTAAAATTGGGTCCAAACCAAATAAAAAATGCAAAATTTTTGAAAAATTTTGTTGCGATTTCTGAAAATTTTTGAAAAAAATTCGAAATAATGGCTATAAATCACATATAAACAGCCAAAGATGGTTATTTATAGCAATTAAAAGGTAATATACGCAATTATAAACCACAATCTGGGCTAATTTAGGCATATTTTAGCACAAATTTGTCAATTTTCAAGCCCTATTTTCGCATACGAAAACTACTGACAGAAGCTTTTGAGTAAGTTTAAAAACAGTACATCGAAAAAGGAGCATTTTTAGCTAAAAAACTTGGGTACAGTTTAGGGGGTCCCCCTCCCCCAAATTTCGGATTTTGGTGGGGTCCCCCGAGCCAAATTTGGACCTTCTACTCCCCCCCCCCAACCCAAACAGGTGGTACACCTATGGGGGAACGATTTTTTGGGGGGAGACGATTTTGGGGGAAGGGTGTTTATGGGGGGCCCACCATCCCCCCTCACTAGAATAAGCCCAGGTCTAGAAGCAGGGTTTTTTTGGTCGCCGAACTTTAGGCCAAATGGCCTCAACGACTCAAATTTTTTAGGCCATCAGCCAAAAAATTTAGGCCATCCAAATTTTGTTAATTTTTTGGTTGTGCGTTATTGTAGCATTGTTAAAATTACAGTTATCACGTATTCACGCGCTATATATTCAAAACTCGCTGTTTAACAAGAAAAATTGCCTTCGTCACTGTATATATACGTATATAATACACTAGAAAAACTACGTTTTTTACCCTAAAATGGCAAAAACAAAACCTTGTTAAAATAGAAATAATAGTGCACGACAGTATTAGTGAATTAATGTATTTTTAATGAAAATCAAAACAGGTAGGAGCATACGAGTATGAACCAAAGAAAGAAAAAATTAAACTTATGTAATAGAAATAAAGTTAAACATCATACTAAAATAGCATTTCCTCGATGAAATCCTTATAATAGTAAATGAAATTATAACTTGAATGTGTATTTATAAGTGCAAAAAGACAATGTAAATAGCTGGCGGCTGGCGTAGCCCAGAAATACAAGGAGAAATGTAAATTTTTTAGAAAATTGTTGTTTTTACTTAAAAAACAATAAAATTAAACTGTGTTTTCGTCGAAAAATTTAGGCCAAATGGCCTCAACGGCCAAAATTCTTTAGGCCATCGACTCAAAAATTTAGGCCATGGCCTAAGCTATGGCCTAAAAACCTTGTCTAGAAGTCCATAACAGTGGCGGATCCAGGGGGGGGGCCCGGGGGTCCCCCCCCCTTTGCGATCTGGGCCCCCTCCTTTGACATTCCGGCCCCTCCTAGAAAAAAATTTTCAGCTGTTTATATGCATATTTTGAGTGAAAATTAAGCATAATTTTAATAAATTTCACAAATTTTTTAAAAAATTACACCTGCGGCGCACTTAACTTCTGTGCTGCTTTATTATATACGTATTAGAAATTTCCAATATTTTGACTTAGCGTGAAATATTACCGGTCCAGTATTTATAGGTATTTTAAAGTCTATTAGAATCAAAAACTTAAGCCCTTTAAAATGAGCATAAATTTATACTAATTAGGCTTCATGATAACGCTCACTAGAGCCGCAAATGCAACCTGGTCAACTTTTTCCAAGTTGCCCGGGAATTCCCAAGATGCCCCACCCCCCATGTATATATAAATGGGAAATGAACGATTGATAATTGACAGCTTCTGAAAGTGCTCTAGGATAAATTGTGTAAGTGAAAAATTCTGAAAAGCATCCAATTCCCGTTTTGGTTTTCCACTGATCGATTATACAACTCAATAACTCATCTCATCTTAAGTCTTAACTAATTAACTTAATTAAGTCCTAACTTAACTTTTATTCTTTTTAAACATTTGAATTGCTGAATTTTCCACGATTTCAAAAAAATCTTCAAGTTCTGGGGGGCTCCGCCCCCCAGACCCCTCGCTTTGCACATTATCTTTCTTGCCCTTGTAACTTGTCCTCTTTATTGTCACCATTCCTTGTATATACTATTTTACTGCAAGTTTTTCATTTCGTAAGTTACTATATGTACATAATATGTATATACATATATTATATAAATATAATATATTTTATATAAATAATATATATTATATAAATATATTATATACCATTTTATTTATTTAATCTTTTCAAAAGTTTGCATGACGGATTTTTTCAAATTTTAAAAAATTCTTCAACTTCTGGGGGGGGGCTCTGCCCCCCAGAGCCAGACCCCCCCGTGTACTTGTGTAAATTCTCCATGCTTTGCTTCACTCACGGGATATATAGTTGTTTTCAAATTGGCAGGTGAACTACCCTTTCCATACACAATTTTAAGTTTCTTGTAAAAATATTTTGTTCCTGGAAAAAGAAATTTTTACCCCCCCCTCCCGGAAAAATTTGGTTACCCCCCCCCCGGAAAAATTTTTCAGCGCCCCCCCCCCTTTTCAAAATCCTGGATCCCCCACTGCACACGAAAACTTTTCCTGGAAAAAATCGGAAAAAAACCGGAATAATAGTGTCAACGACAAATTTTTTCCCGATTTTTTCTGGATGCCTGAAAGAATCGGAAAAAATCCTAATAAATTATTCTGATTTTTTTTCCGATTTTTTTCCGATATTTTCTAATTCGGAAAAAATCGGAATAATTTCGGAAAAAAATCAGAATAAACTCAGAATAAATTGTTTTCTCAGTTTTTTCCAGGAATTTTTCCGATTTTGTTACATTTCCAATTCTTAGGTGTGGCTGCATAGTTTCCCTGGAACTTTGGGTCTGGGGGGGGGTTAAATCTTGGAAGGTTTCGTGGTCGACCCAAGAAATGTGATGTGGTCTACCCAAGAAAAGTGATGGGGGCATAGATGTGTCAGGGGGGGTGGGGTGGGGTTCCCCCCCACCAAAATGACAAATATTGGCGGCCCCCCCCAGATTTTTGGCCAAAAATGGCATAAAATCGAAAAATTAGGGGTCCCCCACCCTCCGTCGGGAACCCCCCCCCCCCAGATTTTTTGCCCAGCCACACCTATGGGTGGGGGTACCTTCCCCCAGAATTCCGACCTCAGAAATTTCATAAAATGGCTAAAAAAATGCACTGTTTTCGGTAATTTAGCCATTTTTTTCTTCAAAATAAGGCCTGTTTTTAACGTTTTAGGCGTTTTGCACCGCTTTTAAGCTATTTTAAATCAGATGGTCAATTGTTGAAAAATTTTTGTACAATTTTGTCTCAAAATTTTAGAAACATTTTTCAAAAAATGACCATTTTTTGGCCAAATTTAGCTAACTTTTTGGGTACAAAAATCGCTGCAGGAGGGTTCGGGGCCGGGCGGGGGATTATATGTGTGGCTGGCGAAAAAAGTGGGGGTGGGGGGGTTTGACAAAAAGTAGGGAGGGGGGTCTGGCAAAAAGGGGGAGGATTTTCAGCTATTTTTAGCGAATTTTAAGGTGATTAAGCGAATTTTTTGAAAATTTTCGGATTTATGGACAAAAATTTGCAAAAATTCAGGTAGGGGGTTGAAAATTTTTGAGGGGGGGATCGGCCGAAGGCCGATTTTGGCGGAGGGGTAGAAAACATTTTTTAGGGGGGAGGGTCGGCGACATTCTTTCCCTGGAAATTCGGGTCTGGGCGGGCAAATCTTGGCCGACCTCCGAAATGTGATGGTGGTATTACCCCCCCAGCCCCCCCACAGAATTCGGAAAAAAACTAAGAAATTTCGAAAAATGGCCAAAAAATGCCAAATTTTCTGTAATTTAGCTCTTTTTTCATCAATCGTTGGGGTTTGGGGGTTGGGGGGGGGGGTAGCCAAAAGTTGGGGGAGGGTAAGTCAAAAATTTGGTCGAAAATTTTGGGGGAGTTACCCCCCCCCACCCCCCCTTTAAGGCAACTATGGTAGGCAACCCCTCCATTTGGGGGTTAGGGGAGGGGGTCCCCCCCACCCCCCCTAACACACCTATGCGGGGGATAGCCGAAAGTTGATACCAAATTTGACCACTTTTGAAAAATTACCCAAAATCGCCTAATTCCCTCCCCACCCCACCACAGCACACTACAACCACTTTGGGTATGCAGTTCCATGACAAAAGTTGCTCAGCTCACTTAGGGCTTTAATTTGGTACCAAATTAGACCACTTTTGAAAATTTTTTTTCGGCCACTTGACCCCCCACCTGACCGACCCTTCAAACGGCAAACTGGAACCAGCCCAGCAAAATAGGTACATCGGACGGCAAAACAGATACCGGGAATGAGCTGGGCGCACAAGGAAACCCCTATAGACAAAGTTTTGAGAGGCCAGGTAAAGCCTATTGTGGACCTCCAGGAAGCGGTTCCCGACTTGACCCTCCCGACGTCCGACGGCAAAGTGGAACCAGCCCAGTAAGATGGGTGGGTCTGACGGTAAAACTGACTGCCGGGAATCGATTTTCCGAGCCAGAAAACCATTGTATGGAAGATTTGAGCTTTCAAAGTTGAATAGGTGATTGTTTGGTATGCGCACACCTTACAAATTCGGAGGGATACGGTAAAAGGCATCTACTTCGGTATGCGCACACCTTACAAAATTACAATTTTCCCAAAACCATCTACTTTCGTATGCGCACACCTTACAGAACAGTTCTCTTCTGTATATTTCCTATTATTTTCTGGTCAGATTTCAGTTATTTCTTGTTTATTGGGTTCATGATTTATTTAATTATATATTATTGGGTTTAATGATTTCTATGAAAATTTAATGATTTAATGATAATTTAATCTATGCTAATGATAATAGTAATTAGCAAAGATAAAGGTCAGCATCAAGTCTAGGAGGTGACCAAGCTCCAACAATTAACAGTTTCTTAAAAAGAGTTGAAATTACAGGAATTTTTGTATAGCAAGCTGAACAAAAAAAATCACCCGAAATTTTAACAAAAAAAAATCACCCCATCCTGACTCACAGGAAAGTCGCAGAGACCCAAATTTTTGCATGGTGATAGCCACACATCTCGACATTACAGCCTGTGAGTTTGAGCTCCTAGGCCCTCTCCATGCGTTCAGGGCAGACCTTTAAGTGAGGGTACACAAAAGTGACCTCAAAAACGTTCATGACCGAAGTTCGAATTTCGGCCGCTATTTACTAAGGGAAAACCATAGGCAACCCATATTGTGCATGTGACATGTCCTGACTGTGGGCTACCGATACATATATGGAAGTTCCCAGTCGGACCTCTGGAGCCGTCCTGGGGTGGGTGATTTTTTTTGTTATAATTTTAACAAATAAAAAATCATTTTTATATTTTGTTACTGGAAGTCAGAACAGCAGCTTGAGCAAAACTAACGTCAAATTTCGAGCTCAGCAGCCTGGACGAAAACCCTTATACACGTTGTTGTTGAGGTTGCCTGACACTTTGGGAGGCCAACCGGGTAACCAGCCGGGGCTGGACCGTCCGACGGTAAACGTGATCCCCAGAAGTCAGTATTAGGCCCATGGAAGTCATGGGGGTGTAACCAATTCCAGATTTGAATTCAGTCGCCCTGGCAACCCCCTAGGACATGTTTATAGCCACTTCGGACTGCCCAGTTGGTACCTGGAGGGTCAGGAAGGGTCCGGCAGGGGTCACGTGACCGTGGGTCATACCCCAACAACATACGAAGTTCTGATTTTCTCTGCCAAAATGCCTGGAAATAGGTTATAATTACTCACAAACACGAAAAAACAACATTTTAGCCTTTAAAACGGTACTTTAGAGCCACCAGACTTCATACTGAACCCTGTCGGGGGCCATCAGTGACCACTAAGACTTCGGCGGGGTCAGTTGCCTTAGTTGGAGCACTAGGTTAGCGGTTTGGGGTTCTAAATACGTTATTTAGTGCGCTCTATCCAAAACTGATGAGAAAAAGTTGCTAGCTGCTCTCTGGGATCCGATCCGCCACTGCTTTTTTTTGTTAACGGGTGATTTTTTTGTTAAACCTTTAACAAAAAAATCACACATTTTCGTCTACTGCTACTTACTGGTAGGTGGTAGAGCAACGAAACTGGGGTGGTTTTAAAGCTTAGTCCAAGACCTATCCATGGGTCCTCAAAGTAATCGATTTGGTTTAGTTTTGCGAAAGTTCCAGCCAAAAAACCGAATTTTGATTTTTGTTCTGCCTGGAGGCAGAACTATTTACACGGATAATAGATATAGTTAGCACTACGAGAGGGCTTCTCTGCTCAAACTTAGCCTATCTTCAGCATTGGTCTCGTATGGTATTCTGCTCGTTTTTTAACCGGAGGGGGCCTGCTTTTGCATTTCGGATTTGCAAGTTTTTTAACCCAGGGGGGCTTTGTTTGATTTGTTTTGGTTTAGGAATTTGCCACTGTTGAGAATTTGGTGAGTGTTTGAGTTTGATTTAATTTTGTTCCCCCCCTCTTTAAGGCGGATTTCTAGTTTTGCTGATGCTTTCATTGCCACCCCCCCCCCTGAACTATTAATCCAAAAATGTAGTTTTTAAGAATACCCCCTATTTATGCAAATTAGTTCAGCAACATCCGAGAACAGTTCATAATGAACTTGTCTGGCCGATTAGTGGCGACGTTAAAGTCTATGTATGTTTTCTGTATTTAGATACATTTTTTCAAAAGTTATATAGTTCAAACTATATTTTTGGGGAAGAAAACAAAAAAGACTAATTTCGAGCAACAGAAGAGCACCCACCAATTTGGAAGTTTTATTAGGCTCAATTAAAACATTAGAAATAATAGACGAAAGAATGTCACTCCAGAACGCCTGTAGATGTTGAAAATTTACTGGCCGACAGACCGGGCTCACAATCCTGGTTGGTGTAACCGGCTGATCCGTTACAACCGTTGCCTGATCTGTGCAGATATGTTCCTCAAAACCGACTTGGACCACGTCAACCGGCTTACTCATTTAGAAAGTTACTTGCTGAATAAGCATATGTTTTATAGCATTTGAATTAAATCAGAAATTGAACTCAGTCTGGGTGACGAGTAAAGGAGTGGGATGAGATCAGTCAGTGCTGCAGCCTAGACGGCCCCATCGACTATCCATGCAACAATCACGCCCGTGACTGGAGTGACAATCCATTAACATACTTGATATTTCAGTTAAGATTAACCAA
>JASAND010019228.1:0-14638 GCA_030248195.1 Trissonchulus latispiculum
CCGTACTTAGCGAGCTTACCCTACCTCTCTTGGCAGCTGAGGTGGCTACAGTTGCCACAGTCATGCAGCAAATAGCGAATTTTGTTGGTCCCATATCGAATCAAGAATACATAAGCCTAAAACAGCATATCTTAATTTCATAGTAGTTTGTCTTAGTTTCATAGTGGCAGCAAAATAGCTTATTATACGGCTGACTACTGGCTTAGGGCGATAGACATGTCATTAGACGATGTCAACGCATTAAACAAGGGTAGATGGACAGTGTCACACTTTCATATTTTTATTTTGTGTTTTTTGTCCAGTCAACGATTTCAAACAATGCATTACGTGGATAAAGACGTGGTAATAAATATAAACTGTATTAAATTTTAACTTATATTAAACCTTATATTAAACCATTAAACCAATATTAAAATTGATCTATGGCAATGTCATAATGCAGTTTTAAACAAATAATGAATTTTTCTTTATTCAAAGATGCAGTCATATTTTATATTAGACTTGGACTCAGTCCAGCCTCCTCGGTTGAAGATCAGTACACATTAATTTGTTCAAGACAGCACCGTTGTCGTATAGATGTAGCATGTACTTGATGTTCCTGAAGTGGCACATTGTTCTGGAGTTTCAGTATGCTTTTTTGTTCTGCCTGGAGGCAGAACTATTTACACGGAATCTGGTTATGTTTAGCATTATAGACTTGTCTCTTATTAAAAAAGCAGGCTATGCTCAACACTGTGCTAGTATAGTAGTGGCTCCGTTTTTTAACCAAGGGGGGCTAAAAATGGGACTGACTTATTACGTCAATTAACAATGTTTTAGTTAATTTTTAATTCTACAATTTCGTTTATATATTTGAATTCGGATATAGTTCTATGTTTGTTCGGCACAATTACACAATTATACCTATGTACGACAACTTATATTTGGTGCCCCATAGATTAGCTTAATGAATGTTCACTGATCTTGCCCCCACCCCGAAACAAACTTCAGACTAAAAGTTGTGACATGACAAGTACGTCGGAATTTATGCAAATTAGATTTTTAAAGTGTCGCCCAGTCAACGATATGCGTCTGTGGCCATCAAGTTTCTCTCTAATAACATGTGTGAGTGTGTCGGTTGTTACCCCAGGCCAATGTTATGAAACAATTTTGGAGTTGAGTTTCGCAAACCCGATTTCATTGCTGTTAAGTTAACCCTAAAATCCAGAACAGTTAACCCAGATTTAATCCCAAAAACTGCTGTGCTGTTTTGTCCATAATTTTGGAACTTGGAGATGAGAGGATCCGACGATCGAAATCCGTAAATAGCAGAAGAAAACCCGGGTTTCAGGCTCCACTCTACTTATGGAGTAGGGTTGAGATTAGACCATTTTAACCCGAATTTAACTTTAATCTTAATAAATTAAATTTAAAGTTTTAACTTAAACTTTTTAAACCCAGGTTCTATGATAACATTGCATTGGCCTTTAACCACAATTAAACACGAAACCCCATTGCGAAACCTAGGTTTTAGCCCCCATTTAACCCTATTTTGACTTCTTTGATAACCCCAATTTAACCCGATTTTTGTTTCTGAGACGCTGGTTTGAATCTTTGCTAGTGTTGACCCCTGAGGGGTACGGTTTTCGAACGGTATCGAACGTAACCATCGGTTAGAAGTCGCACCGTTTCATCAAGTATATATTAATGTATAATGACAGCAAAACAGATGGAATAAAGACGTTCGTAGCCAATGCTAATACCTAAGTTAGTTCTAAATTTAATTTCAGTCATTATGTTTGCAGTTTATGCTCTGTTGCAGAACTACATACACCCCTTTTAGGGGTCCCCTTGTTGAATTTTCTGAAAAACCTCAAAAAAATACGTTTTGGTTTACCAAAAAACCCAACTAATTATGAGAGATTTGATGAATTCGTTACGTTATATCGAGGCTTGTGTGTACTGAATACCAGATGTACTATACTTTGGATCTATCGGTTGAGTACAAACTTCAAGGCTTGATCTTCTGCTTCGTAGCGAGATTCTACGGCCCAAAAATGTATGCACGTAATATCAACACTATTAGTAGCATCTGGGATATGTTTGCGTCGTATCTGTGTAATGTGTAAGGTGTGATGTGTGAATTGTGTGTAATTTTAGGGAGTTTATTTTGGTGTGAAATTTTAGTAAGAGTGGTATTTTTAATAAGAAATATGTGTTGTGTAAATTTGGGGTTGAAATTAGTTTAAGAGTGTCTATTTTCTTATGTTAAAATGTGTGTGTTTTATTCAGCCCACTTAGCGACTAGGTGGCGCTGCTGAGCTAGACTTGTGGAAGCGCATAGTCGGGTCTGCAAGAGGGTCTCAAATTCAGCCAATCAAATTTCACTAGGCATCTCTCTCAGCCTTCACTTTAAAAACCAGTCAGTCTTGTCTAAATTCTCGGAGTGTGCGGTCGTTTAGTTTACGCTGTGCTTGCCCTTTATATACGAGCCTATCTTTTCTGCCGGACCCCTTTTCTGTAAGTTATTGATTCTTTTTCTTTTAACACTTAGACTCTGAGGCGACCTCATGGGTCTACATAGAAATTAGTAGCGCTTGCAGTTGTGTTTTAGTTTCTTTTTAATTTGATAGATTAATATTGCGGTTTATTTTAGAAGAGGGTAGATTACGTCATGTCACCTAGTTTAGTCAGCCGCGACGGCGTAGGGGTAAATGTTTGAGTTATTAGTTTTTAAAAGGGTTTGAATAACTTTTGGTACTGATATTTGTGTACGTAAATGGTTTTGTGTTTGTGTCTGAAAATTTTATTTATGTCTAGTTTATTTGTAACTGTGTCTCAGTGACTTGATTATTGCTGTTTTGTAAGTTTGTTGGTGAATATTCTACTGTCAAAATTTCTGATACTTTTGTACCTTTTCGGGAGTCTCTCCCTTTGCCTGTTTCTTTATTAAATGTGGTCTCAGTAGATGAGCCCTTAGGGAATTGTAGTTAGGATTTTAATTTAGAATTGTATAGTCGGTAGGTAGGTTTTGAGTTACTTTCCAAGTATAGGTAGGCTAATTATTTACTGAGCATGTGTTTAACTTAATCAAAGTTCACTATTAGTCCCGTAGTTAGACAGTCATTTGTCCCTTCAGTTAATTCCTTTAGTGGTTTGTTAGGTTTACTGACTTCTTGGCGAGATCTGCCCAGGTCGACTGGAACATAAGTCTCCTCCAGGTTCGTCGTTTCCATACGCGCACAGTTTCCACCCGTAAAGTTTGGTTGCCCTAACACTTCCAACTTTACATCTGATCACTTTCATTCTTAATTTTGTCTTGTTTAGAGCCATGAAATAGCCACAAATTAAAGTATATACTCAAATTTTGCTTAAGCTTCTCTAAATGTACTCATAGCATGAGGTGAAATAGAAACTATTCTGTTGTGTAGGTCCATATCGAGAGAAATGGCGAATCAAGATTTTGGGTCTCAAATGGCTAAGCCAAAACACCCCTTTAAAATTGAAATATTGTCTCAAAGCCCAGTCCTGAACAACTTCATTCGCCCTTAGTCACATTCGTCAGTCATCAGTGATACAATTTATTGGGGAGCCTAATTTCCCTCCGACTAGAAATTTCGCTGAATGAGCAAGCCGAGACTGTTCAGTACCACTTTACGTAGACTTAAAGAAAATCTTCATCTTCTCATCAAGAAAATCATCACTTCTTCAAGAAAATGCAAAACACTTAGCAACAAACCTTCTTTTCAAAAGATCACGACGACCCAATTATAAGTCCATAGAGCTTGTAAAGTCAACGTTGGCGGAGTAGAGTTGGAGGCTTTCAAGAAGATTTCATTTTTAGGGTGGACAGCTAATCTCAGCAATATGATAAATGACTCTAAAATCAGAAAATAATAATTGAATTTAATAAATAGGCTGACCACCACGCATGAACCACCCCGCTGAATGGAAAACTAATTGTGAAAGGGAATTCTGAAAGATTTTGGATTTTGACATCGTTCGCAACAAAGCTGAAAATTTAGCATAGGTACAAATTAAGACAGAAGGGGTATAATGGATTCACCAATTAAGATATTGGAAGGTGTCAAATATGTGCGCAGCCCTGCGTGGATATCGCCACGAAAGTTATCTTTCCATTCCATTGCCTGGAAATGTAAAAAACACTGTAAAAAAAGTTGATATCTTCATTCTTAATTCCCATTTTACATTCCTTTCATCTGATCAGCAAAATGTATCCACGCTAACTAGACACCCTGAACAATGGCTCTAAGTCTCTACAAACATCTTTTACATCAAGGGTACATAATATAAGACTGTGCCACTAGGTACACACTATTTTATCAGAGCAAAATCTGTGCTCTGCTCGCTAACGGCTGATCCCACCGCAAATTAGACTAATCACTTCAAAGAATTTTATGAGCTATGCTTGTGTTCTAAAGCTCGAAGCAGTCATAAAATTCGGGCCCTGCTTGAGTTTTCGAGCACATAAACAGAGAGCGAGTGAGCGTACCCCGTTTCGACTAGGTACTGATTTTCGGGGGGTGGGCCGATAGCGTAGCGAGCCTCTTATATTAATCTTTTTTTACATGCAGTGTAGTATTTACTTTTTAATCAAAGCAGACCGACTGCGGGAGAAGGCCAAGGATTTAGTAACGTTTCGCAAGCATACCAACAAACAATAAACTTTTACAAGAAAACTAAGGTAAATAAGCAACTAAACATAATTTTGAGAAATGGTTGTTTATTCTGAAGTTTAAGACAGCTTCTCCATCAAGCACATGTAAAGAAGCGGGGTCTTGATGGTCAAGTTTACTATTGTTCGGAGTAGTGGATTCATTCCTTTGCCGTATAAATCCACAAGGGCATTATTCACAACAGCACCAAGGGTTTAAAATTGAGTTACTTTATGTCTCAACGACAAGTAAAGTCTCTGTTTAGAATTTAGCCGTTAGTATCTCGCAGGATTTTAAAGGTTTTAAGAACCAATTTAAAACTAAACCAGTTAGTCAATAAAATTACAAACATTAATTCTGCCATTAAGCTAACGTATCAGACCGGTAAAAAATGCACGATACATTGAGGCATTCAACGAGCATCATCATTCAATACAGAAAACATCGTTTTAAATTTTATAATACTAGTAGACAAAAAATGGACCTCAATCAGAGCGTTGAACCCTAAGAGACGCATTTAGGACTTATCCATTTCAAAAGCAACATACCTTTTACTAGTGTTGTTGCCCGGTCGGTTTGCCGGCCGAGTCATACAGGACGGTCAAAAAAGGCCGGCCGGTACCAGTTTTGCCCTATTTTTCGTGTATTTTGCAAAATATTTAGCATTAATGGATGCATACATTTACTCCTGGTTATGTATACAGATAAAATCAAGTAGTATCCTTTCTCTGAAGACCGGCCGGCCGGCCGGATTGTCGACAAAGTGGGCCGGGCCGCCGGCCGGCCGGGTTTTCCTCGGCCGGCCAACAACTTTACCTTTTACCATTTGTTAGTGACCTTTCAATTGATCAGAAAATGGAGACTAGTGTTGTTGCCCGGCCGGCTTTTTGACTCGGCCGGCCGGACCCGGCCGGCTGCGCTTGTGAACCCGGCCGGCCGGTCGGGTGATGTAAACCGGACGGCCGGTACCAGTTTTGCCCTATTTTTCGTGTATTTTGCTAAATATGTAGCATTAATTGATGCATACAGTTACTCCTGGTTATGTATAACAGATAAAATCAAGTAGTATCCTTTTTCTGAAGATCGGCCGGCCGGCCGGCCGGATTGTCGGCATAGTGGGCCGGCCGGGTTTTCCTCGGCCGGCCAACAACTCTAATGGAGACAGTAGTGAAACTGATGAGAGATCCGGTGAGACCGGTGATTGGCAGAATAGAATCATAGATAATAGGAATGGAATCTGGGCAGGCAGAAAAGAAAACCAAGATTACAACAAATGAATCCTCCACAAATAGTACCGGCTTTCACCGCGCAGCTGGTCTTCTCCACCCAATGTAAAATCCTAAATTTAAAGGCTATACAAACAGAGTTTACGGCACGGCACACCAGCCGACACAAGTCACAATCACACACAATACAGCGAAAAATAAAAATACGTTCGCAATGCTACCAATCCAAATACTGAACTTCAGTTCTTCTTCGAACTTTGAACTGAACTTTAGCTGTAGACCTGCTAGAGGGCGTTCTAACTGTTTGAACCATCCAATCACTGATTGGTACCGTATTGGTACTGTACAACTCCGCAGAGCCAACCCTGTTTGACGTCTATGGAACATACGCAAGTTCAGGGTCAAGCTTGATTGCTCCATGGCTTTTCTGGGGTTTCTCTGTAAAAAAAATTAGACACATGCAATAATGGCTACTACGGACCATGTTACTCTGATGTGTCTGCTAATAACGGGCAATAAGCTGCTGTCTCCGAAGAAGTTGGGTCAACTGGTACGTAGCTTGCTCCTATAAATGCTATTGTTACATTATTAGTCCTTTATTGTTATTTTAGCTGTTAGCGTTCTAGTCGTGGCAAGGAAAGGCCTGTCATCTAACAATAGAGATGAAGCGATGCCACGAAGTACATGCAAATTATAGCCTGTGTCAATGTCAACCTGTCAGCTTGTGTAATAAATTCTTCGTTGGAAAAACACTGGTCAGATTGTGGCAAAAAGTACATTTCCAATAATTACAGAATCATAATTCAGTGGTAGCAGCAGTACCGGCATGCTTAAAATAATAAAGGAAAGAAAGAAGCAAAAAACAAATGGATATGAGTCGACCGATATCTCGCTGATATGTTAAGACAAGCATACAAACATAACTGGAACTGTATCAGGTAGAAAATCCCAGCAAACGGAACAACTGTAAACAGAAATGATGACATACACAGAAACGAAAAGAGTACAATATAGAAAAAGCAGAATTATGGATTATGGGATCTCTTTAACTACTTCCCCCCCCCAACTCGTTTGGGGGGGAAATAGTTAAATTGGGGTCATGTGTTAAGATGTATTTAAAGGTTGTAATAAAGGTCATAGAAGTTTCCTGGGTGATTCTGTTCTGACCTATTCTTAATAACAAATAAGATAATCTTCCAGTTCATTACGTTGAGATTAAAAATATTTATTTTTAAATAACTTATTAGCTCAAGCTAATTCTTAAATTTAGTATGTACATTGTACAATGAACTAACTAATGCATACGTCTTAAATAGTTCAAGAAAGTTAAACATTAAATACCTTTAAATTTCAAAATTTTTAAAATTTTACTTTTTTAAAATTTTTTAGAAAATTTAAAGTCTAGCTACAAATTGATTAGAAGCATTTGTTGTCAGCTCCATTTGTGCATAATAATCTTGCGGTTACTTTAATACGACTTTATGTAATTTTTCAATTTGGGGGGGAATAGTTAAATTGGGTCTTTTGGGGAGGGGGGAATAGTTAAAGAGTTGTCCTATGGAGGCACTTGTCGCTTTCAGGGACCAACTGTACTACAGAGGCACTGTACTACAGAGGCACCTTACTGTCCTATAGAGGCACTCTACAATCCTACACAGGCACTATGCTGTCCTACAGAGGCACTGCACTACCATACAAAGTCATTAACTACTAAAATCTTCGGTTTTAAAAATTAACTTTACGTACTGAAGAATTATAGAATCAATTTAATTTTAGGTGTAGGGGGTGCTTCCTAAACTGCGGCCCGGCAGTTTGGTTTGGGGGCCAAGTTTTCTATCCTTGGTCTTCGATTCTCCGCTTCTTGACTTTTTTCACAGTCCGCGGAGAGCAGTATCTTTCGGTTCACAAGATGAACCACAATGATGCTGAACCACTTACAAAAAATACATTCTTATTTTCGTTTGTACTCTATGTAGGATTAATTTCAGTTCAATGTGCAAAATGTGCAACTGTTCAGAGACAAAAAGGTGCCTCTGTAGTACAAAGTGTTTCTAATACAACGCATAAAGTGCGTGCATAAGACACAAAAGTGCCTGCGTAGGACACAAAAGTGCCTCTATAGTACAGGTGCCTTTGTAGTACTCTGAGTGCCTCTGTGGTATTCTAAAAGTGCCTCCGTAGGACTATAGGGTATTATGTTAAAATTTGCAAGGGGCAACTCGATCTGCATGTTACAGAATTTAATAGACATGTGGTAGTCATTCAGAAATTATCTTAACAAAACAGTACTGTTAAATATCAGCAAATTCGAAAGGCTGAAATGTAATAATCTAGTCTCCCTGTCCGGGAGGCGTATTTAGAAAGTGCAACCGGTCTACGCGCATTGGAAAGTGCAACCTGTCTACGCTCGTTGACTTGGAAAGTGCAACCGGTCTACGCGCCTTGGAAAGTGCAACCTGTCTACGCTCGTTGACTTGGAAAGTGCAACCGGTCTACGCGCCTTGGAAAGTGCAACCTGTCTACGCTCGTTGACTTGGAAAGTGCAACCGGTCTACGCGCATTGGAAAGTGCAACCAGTCTAGGCTCGTTAACTTGGAAAGTGCATCCCTTCAGGCACATTATCGGATTTCGGAATTCACGCAACCGTATTGCATACTAACTAACTAGCTTAAATACACTATCCAGTGTCCCTCTAAATACGCCTACAAGATCTCTACATCAAATATTTTTACTTCTTCTTCTGTCAGGCACATACAGATTAGATTTGTTTCTTATCAAAACTAACAGAGAAATATAGCAACCTGTTGTAGGAAGTACAAAAAGTATTGTAGATACCAGTAAAGAAATAAACACCAGTAACAAAATGAAGCAGACAAAATAGTTCTAAACTGAAAACAACAAACTATGACTTTGTACCATTATTGAACATGACAAAACATGACTGTGTAAACAAACAAATGAGATTGCTAGGCAGGTTATTGGAACAGACAGTAGAATTGGTCAAAATTATGAGCAAAATCAATGAGATCTGGCAGGAGGAACATTTTTCTTGACTGTTTGACTTAAATTGTGCAGCCGCTTGACTGGTCGGATTGCACTATTTTGAGATCTTCTTCCACCAGACATCCGCTTTGCACCACGATACGAAGAGGTCCGGCGGGCCCGAGCAGTCGGTTGAACCATAATGGCTGATCTACCTCGCGCTGGCAGACCAGTACTACCTCCTGCAGATAGGAGAAAGCTGACGTACTGATTGGCAGTAGAGATTTTTGACAATCGGGCTAGATGCTTTCTTAAGGCTTTCTTAACGGTTTCGTCGGATTTGAACTTTTCCAGTAAAGCACGGTGAGATTGTATCAGTCTTTCCTCTACGTTTTCTTCAGACAAGTTGTTATCTGCAGAAGCTGGACCCAGTGAATTGATATCCTGCAAAGGATTGTCAATGTGCTGATTCGGATTTAGCATTTCAGACTCGAGGGGTGCTGAATCCCGAAGTCGACTGTAGAATTCGATGTTCATCGCCTTATCTCCCAGAGCCAAGACGGCAGCTTGGTATCTGTCCACAGAGTTTACCGGAGGTGCATTTGGCAATGAAAGAAAGTAATGCTTAGCTACCGCAGCCTGATGTCTGCAGAATTTTCCCGAAGATCCTGCAGAGCACGAGCACAGGCCACAGCCAACGTCGACGGAAAATGAATCATCCTTGTCAGCATCAAAGACTTTATAGGAACTGCTGCTAATTTGGGAGATCGCGTCAAAACTAGCGCAGTTCGTCAGAAGCCGAGCTAACACCAGGTCACTCTTGGGATTCCTTCCGTTGGCGAATTCACGTAATCTGTTGATGAAATAATTTTCTAATACAGAACCAATAAATTCTATCAATGCCACGCTGTTATATGCTCGTGCACGAGCTAAAATTACATCCTTGAAAATTCGCATTGCTGCTTCGCAATAATTGTTTGTATTATTGCCTCGCAGGGCAGGAATCTGGCGATAGGCTGAGCACCAAGCAGTTTTCTTCTTCCACATATCAGACAGATGCTTTTGGTATTGAGGATATTTGCTTACCACCGGATCTTCTAACATTGCCTCAAACTTTGAATCGACAATGGCAGGGTCTGCCTCGTACAAAATACTTTTGAACTTATTCATCAGCACTGGCCTATCGTCTCTTTCAACGTTGTGGCAAGAGTCACAGAGCCATCTCCATAGGGCCTGACCAACGTGAAAATGACAAAGAAATAGGATTGATGAAGGCCAGACATGATTTAGTGCACCTCGCAGTGATTCACTATCGTCAGTCATAAAGCACACTGGACATCCACTTTTATAAAATTTGGATTCCCCCAACAACCCATCTAAAAGCTTGAATGAATCAGTGAAAGCCACCAGAGACTGGCTACTACTAATAGTTGCACCTAGAGGAATAGCACCTGATGGACCTTCAGCAAGAAGAAAGGTGACAGCATGGTTTTGATCGTCACAGCACGATGTACTGTCCACAAAAACAAGTTCGCCGGATGAGCGAAGATCGTGGCATCGTTTCATCACGGGGGTGACGATAGCGACAGCAAAGGGATTTTCTTGAACGGAAATTAAAATCCCTTTCTTCTCCAATTCAGGTGTCCGGCGAATCAAAGTTTCAACGGTTGATGGCAATGAACGATCCCCAAAATTTTCTCTTCGCCAATGATCATACCTAAAAATCAGAAATAGTCAGAAGCATCAACAGCATCTAACTGACATTATTGCTTCTTAAGGGGGGGGCGACTAAACTTTTGCCCCGACTTTGTCCGATTGGCCTACTTTTTGGCGAAGTTAAAGAGGATGGGCGTGGTCAAAAAATACTTGGTCGTTGGTTCTTAGCTGCCTTCCAGCCATGTGCAGCCGTCACGTTTATGTGCCCGACCACCCCTTTTTCACAGAAACCAACATAATAAATTAAAAATCTCTGCTGGATGCAAGACCCTAGCTTCAAGCTTGTCATTGGCCAATATGATTTGGCACATGTGCCCCTATCTGCGGAAAAATACTAGATGTCTGTATCTTATCTGCATCTAAGGGAATTACTGTTCAAAGTTGAAGTTTCGGCAAAAATTTGAAAATTTTTGGCTAACGAAAGGAATATTTTATTACTGGTGCGAGCTATAAGGCTGTAATTGTGCATAAAAGGAGACCCTATGGGAGTACTCATTTGTGCCAAATGGCAAAAAATTCTGCCGAGTGAAAAATTTTTATGTCAACTTTAATCTTCAAAAATTGCCAAAATCGCGTTTTTTGGGCAATAGTACCCCAGAATTCGAAACAATCAAATTTTTTGAAATTAAATTTTTTTGAGATATTTGAACTCAGCGTGGTCGAAAACATACCCACAAACGATTTCAGCTCGATTAGTGAAGGTTTGCGACTTCTATGGCTGCAGAAAGCCTTTACACAGGATCCGACAGACTGAAAATGGTGATTTTGGCAATTTTTGAAGATTAAAGTTGACTACTCCTCTATTACGGTGGGCATAACGTACGTTCTGATGCGACAGATACGCCTTGTGAGACATCTCGGGTAATTGCTATGGCAACTATTCATTGTTAGCATCCACCCCCTCTCTCAAAAATACATCCGTTCTATGCTGGCACTACACCTAACCGAAATACCACCTGTATTGAGGTTTCTGTAAAAACCCCCTTCTTCCGGAAGTTAGTTGCAGCCTATAGTTGAAAATGGGAGATTTTAAATTTCGGCCAGCTTTTGTACTGGCTACAAAGATGGGAACTGCACGAATCTCACAAATCCTGTAGCTAATGCTAGACCAGTCTAACAACCTGTACAAATAGGATCAAATTACCAGAACTGGAACCGTTGACAGCGCAACATGAATTAGCAAATAATAACTTTAGCTGGACATACAGTTTCATAAAATTTATTTTACACCAATTCGTAAAATGGGAGTAAGAACAAAATACCATTTGTAGACTGCAGCAGGCTTTGGGTTACTAGCCCCGTCAGCAAGTGTCACTTCCAGCTGCTGTGCTGTATCTCCTAACTCCATTTCCATAAGATTTCTATGATGCTTTAGTGCAGCTGGAACGTTCATTCCTAAAAGTAAATAAAACCATCATATTGCGCCATCAGTCTTTGTTCTAAGTTAAGCACACTGACAACCCGCGCAAGACACAGTACATGAAGAAAAGTAAGCTATCTCTATCCAATGATGTCAATGATACAGAACCTAGCTGTCGAGTAATAGACAATTTGCTTACACTTAGAAGAAATCGAAATTTATAATTTTAAACCAAGAATAACCATACAAATAGATCAGGTCACATCACAGGATGACGTGCGGGGAAAGGGGGGCATGCGCGCCTACCTTCGCTAAAATACTGCCTGAATGTATCTTGCAATCCGGTTCGTGGCAATCGATGGCGCAAGGCGTCAGCTGCGATGACGGGGTGGTTGTGACACCATGTAAGGTTGACGCAGAAACCAAAACCTCGCTTGGCATAATCATCATGGCGCCGCACATGTCGTGAATCGTTTTTCAGCTACAACAATAAGTTTATCCTATGGACCAAGTAAAATTGTCTTTTAAGAAATTTGCCAGAAACTTTTTCAAATTTCAGAAATCTATATTAAAAACAGCCGGTCTGGGTTTAACCGGTCTACCGGAAAAATAAGTACATAAGTCCATACAGTAGAATGTGATCATTATAAGTTTCAAAACGAGGCATACATCTCTTTTCTACTCTAAAGATTGAGTTACGACATTTCAAGTAGCACTGCACACTCTCCGCATCAAGATATTAATTAAGAACGTAACAATAGGAAGAAAGCAACAACAGGCCATTGAAAACGTAGTTACCTATCATCCGTTATCTCCTCCTGCTAAAACAGTATTTTACGCTTTTATTGCAACATAGAATCTAATATCTCACCTTTATGTAGACTGTAGACAGACAACCGGTTGACTTTCCGGATTCGTCTTTCCGCTTCTTCCGATAGTCACTATGAGCACAAATATATGATGCGATGTACTGATGTTTTGATCCACATGGCACTGTTTTTTTGACATTCCAATCAATCATAGACGTCAACTTGAACTTTTCCATCCACAAGGCAGCATCATCAACAGATGAAAGTTTAACACGCAGCTCAACATCGAAATCGTCATTTGAATCAAACTTAATCACTTTCTGAATCTCAAATTCAAATTCTGAAGGCAATAATTTTGTTAACACATTTAAGGCGATCGAAGTTGCCATCCTGCAAAAATAAAGCAAAACCTGTAAGCTTAAGTGTCTAAACTGTACTAAGAAAAAGTTGAATCGAAAAACAGATTCAAGAATCCTGCTCTGAGATCCAGAAAATCATTATATGGAATGTTCAGCAAAATTGGGAACAAACAATTCTTCGGCTTCCCACCAAATTCCGAATCGAATCGGAATTTCCCTCCGAATCGAAAACCTAATTTCGCGAAATCGTGAGTTTGCTATATTTGAACTCAGCGTGGTCGAAAACAACCCACATCATATTTAGCTCGATTGGTCGAATTTTACAAATTTTAGCAGTGGGGTGGGGGGGAAATGGGAAAGACCCACCAAATATCCCATGCCGCAGTGATATACAAAAAAAGTCCTTAGACTGCTGCAAAACACAAAATCTGCACTTAAAATTTAAGGTAAACACGGTCGTTTTATCATTTGGAAGGAAATGGAAAATTAGCTTTACTAATTTATACTAATATTTATACATATACTAATCACATACTTAATCATCAAAACAAAATATCCAACACCTAAATTAATTTTAAGAAACGTAAAATAGCTGTGGTTTAGTTTTACTGTTTTTACGACACACAAGAATGCTAGCAATATACTAGGAAGTTAGCGACACAATAAGACGTGAACACTGCCAAACCGGTTTAGAGTGACCAACAAGACTAAAAATCGATACACTTTGGCATGGTTCATATATGGTGGAATATACATCGTTGTTTCGTTATGTATTATGCTGGGCAAAAAGCAGGGTGCGTAGACAGGTTGCACTTTCCAAGACAACGAGCCTAGACTGGTTGCACTTTCCAATGCGCGTAGACCGGTTGCACTTTCCAAGTCAACGAGCGTAGACAGGTTGCACTTTCCAATGCGCGTAGACCGGTTGCACTTTCTAAATACGCGTCCGGGAGTGCGGTGCAAAGTAGCGTTAGTATTAATAATAACAAGTGTTAGCAAGATGGAAATAAGGGCAGACCCTCTCGTACTAAAGGGAAAAAGGGTTGTTGACCCCTCAGCAATTCCTACCAACAGTGCCTATTTTTAGTAATTTTAACGATTTTAAAAAATTTTTTAAAAATCGCTAAAAACGTTCATCTTTTACTAATTTTTGGCCAAAAGTATTAAGAATTTGCAAGTTTTGTCAAATTTCGTGGTAGCCCTTAAAATTATAAAAATTTTCAGGGGTAAACCGTCTAATTTCTTAATGTATATAGAACGTGCTAATGGCGGGCACCGTGTTAATGTATGGGCCAACCAATATCGAACGTCTTACACTAGTCGATATGGCGTAATGGAAACATAGCTAATACTTTAGTTCAGAGAAAACACATTTCGCACTAGTATGCAGTTCCCAGTTCCCATAGTTGTGTGCAATGTGTTTTTAGCTAGGAATAAAGCACTGGTAAGCCGGAGTTTCCCTGGTAAGGAATTTAACCCACCAAGGCTCACGGTTTGTTAGCGGGCATGGCTCCGTGCGCCAGCTAGGCGC